>JAVXUP010002109.1:0-159458 GCA_033070095.1 Escallonia herrerae | reverse complement strand
AAATAAGAATATAGCCTCTTTGAGGTCATCAACATAAGTTCTGGTATTTTGAGAAAATAAACAATGCCCACAAGATCAAACATATATTCCTTAACATTAAAGTCAGGAAACGGTGGACATGCCAGATTGATCACTATCAATAACCCTAACCCTCATAAATAAATATAACTGACAAAAACGAGACCCATCCATCCAGTCTCTATCTAACCACTTTACATGCCACTGTTCCTAACTCGTAAGTTTTTGGTTTGCACAAGTGTTACCTTCACCTCAAAAATAGCGACAAATCAGAAAAGTCGATAGTTTGACATGCTCATGTTCAAAATTAGAAGCACACATTTGCACCTAACACTTGTAAGAGTCCCAGATGACATAGAAATGCAGCAGTAAATTGTACTCCTTGTAATCAACTTTTCAAATTTGAAACCCAAGTCCTAGTAGCAAAAGTTGGTTGGGAACCCTAATGGCAAATGGCATTTAACAACCGTATTCAATCTTCCTTTGAATGATCTTCTAGATAATCCTACAGAAGATTATGAAGATAAATTGTAATAACCAATTCACCTTAACAAGTTCTGTCTCCCTTCTTACTGAAGATGTGCGCCAACCAACCATATCTGGATAGTGTTTAGGACTTGAGACTAATAACAAATAGAGGAAGAGAAAACTACACAATGAAAGGCAAAAATGACAACAGTATCAAACAAACACGTAGAAGGATACGGTCGTAAGAAACATTTGCATAGAGAATACGACATCTGAATGCGCCAAGAGCAGCTCTGAAACAAACAGAAACGTACAAGTAGCATTGGAAACGGTTAGACGAACAACTTAAATCCAAAAAACGTGAAAATAATAATGGAACCATTTTTTCTACTCACATAAACTTCCCGTCATCACAATCAGATGCCATGCTCAGTAGAAGGGGTGGTTTGTCGGGTTTACCATCAGTGAGGAACAGCTGACTGCCAGTTCGGCCAACAAAAATGGGTGCAATTGGTACAGCAAGTTTCTCTAAGATGGGGACTCCCAAAAGAAAAGGAAGCTGAATCATAACAGATAAATCAACTGTCTGGAAGTCAGAGATTTCTCAATTGTAACTAAAAAGATCATCTTCATCAAAAGATGTAGACTCGATAAAGTAAAGAAGCATGCACATATGCAAGGGCTGCAAAGACAATCTTTAGAATGCAAGCAAGCAATTTAGTGGACTGATCATCAGTAATTGAAGCAGTTTATCATAAAGCTAGTCAGTTTATGAAGTTGCTGCAGAATACTGCATCCAAAGCCAGTAATTAGAGTTTCAGAAACTTGCATGAGTATATTTTAATTCTTACATGCAAAACCAGTTCCCTAGCAAATTGGAGTCTGTATAAACAACTGATAGGACATAGGTCTACATCTTTATTTGACAAATGAGGTAAACAAACTTTGAATGTAATTGCTCATACAACCATGACCACACGCAAGTATGAAACCACTTGCCCAACTACTAAGTATAAAGTCAAGGCTGGCAGGTTGGCACAAACACAGCTAAAAGCTGCTACAGAATGACACAAAATTGCCATTTTATTCTTCTTCCTTCGCTATCCCTTTTCTCTCTTTACTTTGAACAATTATTGATCGAGGCAAACAAAAAGTAAAAGTAAGCTGGATGTTTTGAGCATATCATCCCTGCCTCTTAGAAAAGAAGAAAGAAAACAATAGATACACTCCAAGGCTTCAGCAAAGCTACAAGAAGCATTTTTGTCACTAATTCATCGGCATCACTCGGTCAACAACTATTTCTAATTTGTGTTCATGCATCCCGGTCCTATCCATCGCCACAAAGTGCTTATGTTATTATCACAGATATAAAATTTGCATTATACTATCTTATCCAGCATCTAAGGATGGAAATATTACCTTGTGAGTGTCCTCAAATGGATGCAGACATTACTAAGGTAGCGTTTGAAATCAGTTCCAGTTTTGATTTTCTGTTTCTAAAGAAATAAAAACCCAAACCAGTTAAGTTTTTATTTTGCGATAATTACAGAAGTGTCCCTGAGGTTAGGGTGAAATTAACAGGCATGTCCATTAGTTTGGACAAATCACACTTATGTCCGTTGACCAGACGGAATCTTAAAAAACCTAACGGTTTTAAGAAAATGACATTGTTGCCCTTAAGTTAGAACGTTATTTTTTTCCAAATGCCATTACTTCATCTTAAAAAAAAAAAGAAAAAAGGAAAATGACTTTACTGTTTAACCCACCCACCCCCCCCAATTCTGTCTCTCAGACTCCCCTCCCTCCTCCATTTTCTCCCTACTCAGCCGCCACCCCCTCCCTCCCCCCAACCCAAAACATTGCCACTGCCCCCTTCCTTCTTCCACCCCTATACCCCCCTCTTCCCCCACCCTGTTGCCCGTCCCCTCTCCCTCCCTGCCGACGCCACCATCGATTCACGCCGCCCAAGCCACCACGACCCCCATCTTAAGCACAGTAACGTTTCCAAAAGATCGTTACCTTGTGGAAGGTTGCTTGGAACGGCGAAATGGAGAAGAGGAGAGATGTGAACGGAGAAGCCAAACAGAGTGGTCTCGGTGACGGTGATGCGAAGGGAGCTAACGTGAGCCGGGGCCGACAATGGCAAAATGTGCACTCACCACGGTCCAAGTGGAAGTGAAGCAAAGGGGGACGAAGCATGGAAAAATTTGAAACAGTGGTTGGGGGAAGAAAAATGGACATGGACATGGACATGGACAAGGACAAGGGCTGGGGGTGGAGTGGAGGGTGAGGCAGAGGAGGGTGGCAGGGTGGGGGTGTGTGATAGTGTTTGAAAATTAGGGTTTTGAAACCCTAAAATTTGGTAAAAATAATTCAGTATATACAGTACAAGGGCAGTATTATCATTTGAAAATATGTAATGATGACATCATAAAAAAATAAATTTTTTGGACAGAACCATTACAGATGGACATAAATATTACATTTTTTACATTTTTGGTCACGGTATGTTATATTTTGAAACTTAATATCTTTGACTGTAATTTCACTCTAACCTTAGGGACATAGCTGTAATTATCCTTTTTATTTTTTATGAAAATAAATGGGTATTTGATTACCCAGTTTTATTTTTAGTTTTAGTCTTTTGGGTATTTAATTACCCAGTTTTTTTTTTTTGGTGGTGGTTACAGTGACGGTGGTGGGGCATGGCAGTGGCCGGCAGGTGGCGATGGCCGGCCATCGACAGGGCCGCCGGTGGCCGGTGGCCGGCAATGGCTGTGGTGGTAAGGGGTGGTGGTAAGGTGGTCTCAAAATAAAAACCAAAACTGGAAATCCAAAACTTAGAAATGAGAGTTTTCAAAAACAACCCAATTTAAAAAACTAGTTTTCAAAATTGAAGGAAAAAAAAAACGAAAACTGTGTGTCAAACGTGATTTTTTTCTCCAGTTTACAAAACTAGAGAAAAAACTGAAAACCGAAACGTTTTCAAACAGAGCCTAAGCGTCATCACAACTTAAGTAACATCTACCATCAAGAGGCTAAACCAGTCAATCATCCAGTCCCCTTGATGGCATACGTTACTCAAGATTTTGATGATTGAGTGATCTACTTACTACTAGGTAAGGTCTAAATTGCACTGCGGAACTTAGTGACCTCAGAATACCACAATTCCATCTAACTAATGCAATATCTGTCAATACACATGCTGACATGCAGTTCAGGCCAGCTCAGAAAAAGAAAACCGGAAAAGCCACATGGTTGTTTCCATGATACAGATTCAACTGTTTCATAAATTAGTGCAATGTTCACTATTCATATACATTCTTATCATTAACTCTCGCCCATCCCGCCCACCCCTTACCCTCCCTCTTCTCTCTTCCTTCACTTCTTCTCCTTGCTTTATGATAAATCATGACTTCGAAACCGATCATTCCAGGTTTAGTGTCTTCATTGGAGTACCTAAGAATAGTTATCAAAAGCTTCCAAGTGTGACTTCTTGTTTGAATTTTAGTCGTCCAAATATTGTGGCGCATATTAGTCAACTGAGCAAGACTTGCTTAAACAGAGAGCAAGAGGAAGTTTCAGGAGATAATAATCCTACGGCTACAACTGTAATACGGCAAATGGAAGAACCAGAAAAGGAAGAGAAATAGTTAATACATCCCTATCATAAATATAAATTTAAGAGACCTTAGACCAGCTACATCCGTTGGCGCTTAAGTGTTGCAATATGGAGGCTAAGTGTTGGTACAATAGCATCATACAAGATAAATACAAATTAACAGGTAAAAGTACCAGGTCAACCAACTGCTATTTCCACTTGAAATTGAAGTTGGAACAATCTTACTACTTAACAATGTTCTTTTATAGCTGAATTAGAAACGCATGAGTGTTAGAATGACAGACTGAGGGAAAAATACATAGACTGAAACCAGATCAATGTCAGCATCTCCACCTATCCTATAATGAATGGACTCTGTTGACCTCTACTTACTTATTAAGGTGGTCGACATCAGGATGGCAAACCTGTACCTAGTTAATGAGAAATAGATACACGTAGGAACGAACCTGCTTTTTCCCTCTCACTCCCAGATGCGGCGTTGCCAACGTAATAAAATTGACTGGCTCCAATCCAGCAATCAGGCCTCGACCCGGTGAGTGTGCTGCTTTTGAGATTGCACTTGTAGAAACGGCTAGATCATCAGAAAGATCACTACACGAGGGACTTGGCATATAAAGAACAGCAACAGCATATCTGGCAAATAAGCCACCAAGAGAATGGGCTAAAAACGAGATTCGTTTAAGGCTCCCTGTCTTTTTCACGACTTGCATGACCTGTTCATAACAACCATTAGCATAATGTAACAGGGGAGAGAAATCCTCTACCACATTTATATGCTAAACTGAAGAAAGATAAGTCCAGGTAATGGGTAAAAAAAGACAAGGTGAATGTGGTAACGAGTCAGTGTCCTCAGTTCAATCCACAAATATATGACAAGGTGTCAGTCTTTCACCACTGCCCCATGCTTGGCCCCTAAGCTACATACAAGAACTTAAACATGTTATAATCTGGATACTCACTTCATCGGCTAATCTTTTGCCAGCTCCGTCAATCCCAGTAAAAGTTTTGGTATAAGTGTTACATGAACTTGCTGCACACATCAAACAACAAGTTAAATCTCGATCCAACCAGATGACATACAAGAAAAAACAATATGCATGTAGATGCCATTAAAATAGGTACACTTGCCCAATCCTAAGCCTTTCTCGTGTTGCCAACATCAGCATGTTGCGCAAAAACCATCAATTACAGTATATGATAAGGTAATGAAAAAGCAGATCTTTTCAGCAGAGATACCAGTTCCTAGAACCCTATTCCATAAGCCCCTTTTACAATAAATTGTAAATCATAAGTTGATTGTAACATACACAACACTAAAATTATCTTCAGTTAAGAAAGGAAAATGCTCATCTTTGGCATTAATTCAATCCTGCACCTTTCCAACCCAAGTTCGAAAATTTCAGTTGGAACCAATTTGCTCTTCTTTCCACTATTCAGCCTATCTCATCTAAATGTTAATTGTTCCATAAATGATAAGTTAATGCTTTTTCTGTTTTTAAATTCCCAGAATCATCTAGTTTAGTAAGAACAATGAAGCTCATAAATCAATAACATAAAAATAATATATATATATAGGTGACCATACCATAGATTAGAAAGTTTCTTCCAAGACGCCTTTTCAGCTCTGCTTCTACATATGTCCAGTCACCTGGGCTGCAGCAATAAAGGCACTGCCAACTCAGCATCAATTGTATATAAGGTCACAATTGTATCCTAAACTATAATATGTGTCCATTATCAGATGTATGACTGTAAAATCATCAATTAAGCTTGAAGGCTAGTGTGAAAGCTAACAAATCCTAGCTTGATAAATATCTTTTATTGACCACGATGCGGGTGATACTGGGTACGAAGGCTATGTGAATGTTGACGCTAGAGGCAAAGAATTCTATTGCCTTTTAGGCCTGGGGAAGTGGGATTGGAGAGGTCAGACACAAACAACCACGCTAAAAAGAGGGTTTGGGTTTTGCACCTCCATTTAGGGGATTGGCAGGAAATACACTCTCAAGTTAACCACACGCCTATGACTTGCCCACGCTCTTTAGATTTAGCAGGCCAACAGGAGAATTGCAAAAACAAATGAAATCGATTACATAAAGTCAAATCTTACGAAAAAAGACAGTACTTTAGAACACAAAGGTAAGGATCCTACAGCAGACCAAGCACATCATACAAATCATAATTAAAAATTATCTAGCATGTCTATCACGCCTTTAAGCAAATCAAGACTCCATCTATACCGTCCTTATCTTTTCATCCCCCCCCCCCGGTGTGGTACCAAATCCAACGTGAAAAAAGCACATGCCCTCCGGTGCCAAAAGAAGCCAAGTTTATCATCATATTTTAGCCAAACCATCATCAATAGCTGACAACAGTAATACTATATACCCACAATCACGAGGCACTATAGCTCACCCACATAATCCCTTAGTATCTTAGACATGAATCTTTACGTGGGAAGGCCTGCCTTAGAGATATCTACTTGCATTGCAGAAAATGAATCTCTCAGTGGATCTTATTCGGTAACACCCATTAAATATCTAGGGAACAAGATGAAGGTGCAACTTTCTTGTGTCCAACCGTACAAGTCCAACATATCTCCTCACAAAAGAGTGGGACCCACCACTAACTTGTTATGTTAAAAAATGTCTAGTCATCAGTTGCTCTACTTAAGCTATTAGAACTTGGCCCAAGAATGTACAGTTACCATGCTTTAACATCCCAGTGGGACTGGCACATGGAAAGACAAAATAAGGTGCACAATAAGGCACAAATATTTAGAGGGCAAAAAACGGCATAGAGATAGGGTGCAAGCAGGAAGACTTGAAACGACAGACTTACCCAACCAAAGCTCTAATATCATGTTAAGCCACCAGTTGCTCTAAAAGCTTAAGATGCTAGAGAACTTGCCCAACAATGTAAATCATGTCTTAACAAAAAGTAAAAGGCAGCACCTGAACAGAATGCCATACTAAGAGCTGTTTCTACATGAAATCATCTGTTCCCTAATGAACCTTCAACAAGATAGGAGTGCCAAAGTCGTCATGGAAAGTAAATATATGAGAAGCAAATCTTGACAGAGCTGATAAATGTGCTTAGACTTCACTCTCTTCTCTCTGTCACTTGTCTGTTAGATAGATCGTCTGATTCCCCTCCATACACACTAGACCCAATGGTTCCATTGCCACGTCAAGATAAGCCACCTATGAAGCACGGGTGCTTCAAAAGGGGGGAAGTATCGGGGTCGGGTGCGTGTCGGGTGCACACCCATTCTTTTCCTTTTATTTTCTTTATTTTCTGAAATTCGAGTGTGGTTCGGCTGCGGATAGGATGCGGTTCGGGCGCGGATCCGATACTTATGGGTCAAAAACATAATTTTCAAAGGATGTTTCAGGGGTTGAAACATAGAACCTAATTTTTTTGGGGTGAAAACATAAACGAAATAATTGTAACTTACCTAATTATGGCAGATCGAATTGGGGAGTCTTGAGAGAGAGAGAGAGAGCAGCGGCGGCAGTCCTCTTCACAACCACCTGGCGACTCCAGTGACCACTCGCAACCACGGCGACCACCAACGGAGACGTCTCCTTACCTTCGGCAGCATTTCTCCAAAGGCAAGTCTCTGACTCTCTGTCTTCCTCTCTCTTTGTCTTCAAATTTTCTTTGCTACTACCTTCCATTGTGACTTGGACATGGATTTTAATGGAGAGAAATAATGGTAGAAAGTTCTAACTTCTCAGTAAATTGGAACCGCTGAACCAACTTATAATCAATGTAGTGTTTTCAATATTTGTTAATAACTTAAAGGCTTAAAGCAGTGGTTCAATGAGTATGGTCCAATTTAATGTCTGATTCAAATTGTTTAGAAATTTAATACTAGGTGTACATAGTAAAAATACGTATATGTATATGTATATATGTGTGTATATATATATACATATACATATACATATATTATATAAAATATTTTCTGTATCCCACCGCATCCGTATCCTAAAATTTTAAAAAATGCCGTATCTGCACCCATGTCCGAGTTTCTTAGCAAGCCACCAATGACTTCATTTAAGAACCTATCGGTCCGAACCCATAAGTAGGACCACCACCCACTAGAATGTTGCTTCCAGAAACAGAACCTGGCTTTCTTCTACAAATCTCCTAATTTTGCAGAGCAACTGGAAATAGATTTTTGTAGGATATTTATCCAGAACTTATAGCAACTCAGTCATAGATGACCGAATCAATAAAGATTTGAACTCTTGTCCATAACTCACTGGACCTGGAAAAGTGAAGATGTGTACAAATGATATTTCCAGGGAAAGGTTTGAAATGAAGAACCCCTGCACATTTGTCGATCTTTGGATATGTCGGCATCAAAGGAAATGATGAGTCGAAAGTGATCTAATTTCATGATACAGAATAATAATGATGTACAGTAAAGTCATTTTATGACAAGGAGAAGAGATCTCATAATGGCATATTGCTTTAGAATTGTAGAGCATACGTATCCGCTACGTTTCTGAAAGCAGATGTGTAGATATTGAAAAAGAAGCTCAGTACATACACACTCATTTACGATGGTATATCAGTTCATTAAAAAAATTACAAATGCAGGTAAAGTGCAATTGCTTTTGTTATGTTTTTGTTTATCTCTCCTTTTAGGTATTAGCTCCTATCTTTTCTTCATGCAAATACTTTTTCCTCCAGAGCACTCTGTTAGGGTACTCTCCATGGATAGTTTTAATTCACATGTACCTGGACATGGGTCTTCTTTTTTCAAATATACTACTATGGAAACATGTACCTTGCCAAGATTCCATGTACAAGGACAAGAAGATGATCGGGTTCCTCTTTCCTACTACTGACAACTTCAATTGTGGCACCATTATCTTGAGTTGTACTCATAGCGTGAGCTTTTCGGCTTTGGTGTTTCCAGATATTGCTTGCTCCTGCGAAAGTTTAGCTCAAGCGTCAAACTGAAGGAAAGAAATGAGAGAAGAAAATCTCTCAGTGATTGGTAAAGTAACCACACAAATTAATAAGCAAGAATGCAAAATGATGTATGTGATTGTAGACTTTCATGCTTCATCTTGACACAAACGACTTGAACTCAATAAATGTTTTCCACAGCCCTGAATGACGACCCCACGACAGGGCATTGACTGAACCCAAAGACTGCTAACTAATTAGGCACTCTTGTGATCCTAGATGATGAGTGATAATGATCCAACGCTCTTCGCTCGTGTGGGGTATCACATGCTTACCAAATATTTAAGATTACGAAAATCAAGCTCCATGATTTAGGAGCTTAAGCACCACACTTGGGAACTTGTGGCTTCTGAGACCTCTACCAAGACATAGCAGAGTGCCAAATGGTATTGGGTTTGAAGGTAGCAGATGCCATCAGCTTCGGGGCATCACTCCGAAGTGCCAACGATTGAAAATAAAGATTTATTGCCCCCAAGGAGCCATTGTGAAGACTGACATCACATGTAAGGCAAAGTTCTGGGCCTTGTTGGAGGTAGCCAGACATCACCCCTGCAAACAGTGCTACTTTTCTCTTGTTTCCCCCAACCACTACCTCTAATGTGTTGCCACACCCATCTCAATTTCGCTTCCCCCCCCCCCCAACCACAATCTGTGGCGTGAATTAAGTTCTTGAGAGTCTCCACTATCCTCTAATACCACGTATACAGTCCTGACCCGGAGTCTAACAAAGGACATCACCTCTCCGAAAAGGTTGTCTAGTTATATACCCAAAACAAAATGTGTCCTTGTACTTGAAAATGAAAATTCCAGATTAACACTTCTTTAAAACCTTTGTTGCTTGATCATATGGCTACCAATCAAAGAGCTAGATTTGCATAAATACACAAGAAGGCTATGCATAACCTCTAGATGTTAAATTAGATTCCACTACACAAAATATTGTCTTGATCGCTTCCAAAGTGTCCAGGGGAAATCTCCAAATAAAATTGATACCATCACCAGCATTTATAAGAATACACCTCGATCACTAATAATTACATCTCATCTGGAGAGCTTTGTGCAATTATGGCACTGCATAACATCTCCAAGGACACAAATACGGAGGGTGTCACAGCCCATCGGTCACGATTCATTGAGCACATCTCTATACGACAACCAAGTCACATACGGACGCCAACGGACTCACAATTAGCTTAGTAGTTTTCCTAACTTGGCAGCTTGACACCATTCCAAGTAATTCATATAATTGTGGTGTTAAGTTGAGACGACATAATTGTCATTAGTGAGAAATGCTATAATTGATACAATCACTGGCATTTATGAGAATACACCTTGATCACGAACAATCATTTGCAGAGCAAGTGCAATTGCGGCACGACAGTTCGACTCCAATGATACAAATACGGTGTCGCAGCCCCTAAGTCACAATAGATTGAGCACGTCCCTACACTGCAACCATAATCAGGCAACCACTCCAACACGCACAATTCGCTCAATAATTCTTGTAACTTGGCAGAATTAGGTCGTTCCACATGACTGAAATGAGTGTTAATTGGTTGCCAAATACACGGCGTCTTGGATTTGAACTTCCCTTAATTGTTTTAGCCAATTGAGGACACATGTGTCTAGCTAAATCCATTCCCATCACATAACAACCAAAACAGACTCACAAGTCACAATTAGCTCAATAATCCTCCTAATTTAGCAATTGTTGTCAGCGAGAAATGTGGCGTGAACACGTACACGAAGGCTTCGATTCACACACTACCTCAACAAATCAAACAAACTGATCACACACGTCTAATCAAGTCCATCTCCGCAGAAAAAACATGCCGACAAATGAAAGCACTAATTGTATACGACCGTAGCAAATTCATTACCGGAAAAACTGCAGGGATTCCACCTAAAACCGTGGCGAAAATCGAACCACGAGGAGCAATTGGAAGAAGAAGAAGAAGAAGAGCATGGAGAAGACGAAGACGACGTCTTTCTGGGGCCGAATCTGGGCGAGTAATGGAGCAAAGGCGCCGATGATGCCATTCGTGCGTGTGCACATACACGTCTATAAATAGTAAAAGCTGAAGGTTCTAGAGGGAGAGAGAACCAAAGGGTCAAGGATTAGCTGCGCTTTATTTGCTGTAATGTCGGATCAGTCGCCATTCCTTCTGTTATCCTGACAATCTGCCTCTGCCTCGACTACGTATTTCGGTCACTCACGCCATGACATGTTTAAATATTGGTGACTTCCTTGGCTTCTACTTGACTCGCCCTTGCTTTGCTGCCTTCCTCGAAGTACCGCGAATCAGTTAGTTTGGTGGCTGGTCGAGACACCTCAACCTATCGAAACTTCCGACTCTTGAATTGTTGAAAGGTAGACTGAGTTAAAAGCATTTTTTGAGGTCTATAAAACGAAAACTTCTGAATCTCGCATTTTTGTGTCGTCATGGCGAAACGATTGATCACATTAATTATTAATAATGAAAATGTCAATTCTCTCTTACCTTTGTTTGCATTTGAAACTCGATATTCTCCCCGATATTTAAACTTTTACTGCGGTCCATTGTTAGACCAGATTTGAGAATTGTAATGCTCCGTTGATTTTGTTGTTGATTGGTCGAAAATGGGTTTTGGTGGTGGTCTGATAGTTGTAGTAGTGGTTGATTTTAGCGACTTGTCAATTCACTAAGGCCGGGGCAGTTGATTTGGTGGTTCTTGATTGCTTGGAAGAAGAAGGAGGAGGTTGCTATACGCTTATATTGTCAGTGCAATCTGATTGTCCATGCATTGCAGATCGACGAATTAGATCACTTTCTTTTTCTCGGTCGTCCCCTTCATTGTAGGGTGAATGTCCCCGTGGATAGTAAACATCGTCTATTCCATAATGTGGCAAACGTCTGCTCCATAACATAGCAAGCGACGAAGTTCACTTGAAAAAAATAACATATTTGAGTCGCCCACCTCGACACCGTAGATAGTCAGTTTGCACTAGCAACTAGTACTGTCATTTTACCAATTGATCCGTTGTTACAGCTGTCAACTTAGCTAAGTTGTCAGTACGTGATCTATGAACGGTCTTATATATATGGGAGCTGATCCCTATCTACCAGTAAAAAAATCTTATTTCTCCAACTATCATCCGGCCGTTCACGTGTGATTGTGAATGGCCTACATCAGATTTTTTTGTCTTCTACTCACTTAACCGCCCCTCTTTGGAGCGGTTAGCTATTTTGACAATTTTTGTCCTAAAAAGCCCTCTCTCTCATTCGCCCCTCCTCCTCGCAGATCTGTCTTTCATTCATTCAGTTGTTCTTTACCTCACCCATCATCATCACCCCTACACCCCATTATCAATTTATCCACGGCCACCCACCATAATTATTCCGGTTACCAACCACCATCACACACATGGCCAACCGCTACCAAACCAACACAATGAATCACAACAAACCTCCACCATTACGAATCTGATAAAGGAATATAAACATGAAATACATATAGATATTGTGGTGTCTCTCGTGTGATCGTGGCGGTGCTAGCGAGACGACGACGGCTTTGTGATGGGCGGTGGCGGCATCGAAATCGGCATCGGCATCGCGTTTGGGCATGGGAGTTGATGTCGTTTTGTACTTTAAGTGGTGACGGCCGGCAGTGGAAGCTTTGGCCATCAGATCTCGTCGTTGCTGTTATTTTTTTCTGTTTCAAGTTTTTTTCCTTGGGAGTTAGATCAAAATTAAAACTCCATAAATTTTCTTGTAACTAATGGTGTTGGTCTTTAATCAATTGATGTGATGAATTTGATATTGGCATGTTGGTGGGTGATGGGTGTTGGTTATTGTAGCGGTGCGAAGGTGGTGGTTGGTATTTGTTAGTGGTTAATGGTGGTGTGTATGGTGGTAGAGCTGGTGGGATCGTGGTAGAGGTGGTGGGTACCTTGGTACTTCTAGTGGTGGTCAGGGTGGCTGGCGGGTGGCGATGAACATCCCATTTGTAAATTGTTAAAAATAACAAGCCAGATACTATAAAGAATTTAGAGAAATGGAAATGCAACTGCGACTGTAAAGAACTTAGAGAAATGGAAATGCATTTGAAGTGACGTAAGAGAGGCAGAAGTGGAAAGATGTTGACCGCCCGCCCCTCTTTGGGGCGATTAGGCAGAAAATGGTAAAAGAAACGGGATCTACACCGTTCATTTGTGAAACCGAAAAGATAACCCTAGAGGGGGGGTGTATAGGGTTTTAAGACTACTTTAAAAAATTAACAAGCAATTACAAACTAACCAATCACAACACAAGTATAAAACAATAATGTAAAGAGATAAGAGTTTAGAGATACTTGACACTTGAGATTTAAATGGTTCGGCTTAAAATACCTCAAGCCTACGTCCACCCCTTCAAGGAAGTCCCTTGAAAGGCCCTACAATCCACTAGTATGATCTTTCTTACGGGTCAAGATCGAACCGCTTACAATCCCGTGATGCTATGCCCACATCAAGAACAAGCTTTGACAATCCCAAAGCTCCAAAGCTTGACAACCCCAAGCTTTGATACAAGAAACTTTAGATGAAGAATTGTGTACAACTTTAAGCTCTAAAGCAAGAGAGATGAGTGTATGATGACTTATGAAAGTGTATATCTCTCAAATATAAGCTCACAAGAAATGCTTTCTTGAAATAGATGAGAAAACAATAAAAACCAAGAGAGATTGAACAATTGCTTTGATCTTTGAGAATATGCAAGATAAGAAAGCTTTGAGTGCAATTGATGAATCAAAACTATGCCCAAGATGAGTATTTATAGAGGTGGGAATGAATATGACCGTTTGGAATTAAATGAAGCATTAAATGCGCCAAATGGTAAATACAGTCGACTGCAATGTGCCATTACAGTCGACTGTAATCCCAAAAGTAGCCGTTGGAAATTCAAATTTCTAACTTATAGTTGACTGCATTCCAATACAGTCGACTGTAATAGGCTACTGGAAGTATTGCAGTCGACTGCATTGGAATGCAGTCGACTGTAATACCTCACTGCCCAAATTGCAGTCGACTGCATTCCAGAAAAATGCAGTTTCCTTGTTTGCAAAGAATGAAAATTTTTTATGCATGTAAGGGAAACATATGGGCAAGTTCTAGGTTACAGTCATCGAAGCGATCATCTCTCTATGTCTAGTTACAGAGAACAGAAATTACGCATTGTAAAAAATCCAATCGACGAATTCCTTCTTTGATGCGTTCCGTTGAGAGTCTTTGAATGATTTGCTCGTCTAATAGTCCATTTGCATGAATATGAAATTGTACCTATTGCTTCATCAACTCAATGCATGTTAGACAACATAATCGTTAATGTTAGTTATCATCAAAATCAAATATAATCCTAGGTTAAATAACCGTAGGGTTATCAATTTGGTTCTGTGGATGGTGTAAGATCAGTTGGAAAAATAAAATTTTCTCCACAAATAGATAAAGATCGGCTCCATATATATATATATATATATATATATATATATATATATATATATATATATATATATATATATATATCTGATCTATTGATAGCGTTGGTATCTTGGGTTAAGTTGTCAACGAGATCTGGCCGTCCACGCGCGAGCTGTGGAAGGTCCAGATCTTTTTTTTTGTGCTTTTTTTACCTGCGTCAGCTACATAATGTAGCCGACAATTTTTTGACAAAATTGCCCCTTTTTGGTCTGTGTATGTTGATTGCCAATGTTCACCCACTACATTATGTAGTGGTTGATCCAAATCAAAAACCAAATGCAAAACATACAATCTGAAACGAAACTGAAAACAATCTGTTCAAAATCATACCGACTGTCATTCGTTCAAAATCCCACAAAACAAATTCAATCCCTCAAACCAAAGTCAATCTGTTATGTAGCGGATGATCCAATAATCATACAATCCCACAAACCAAATTCAATATGTTCGACTAGAATTCGTTCAAAATCACATCGAGACTAATCCAAACTGAAAACAATCTGAAACTACCCGATATAAGATGATTAAAAAAATCTGAAACCAATAAAAACCCAAAATCTGAGGCTACGACTGCGGAGATGTTGGCCCCTATACAGATCTAGCAGCAATAGTGGCGGTGAAGGTGACGCTGAGGCTATGGCAGCAAGAAGCTCTCTGAAGAGGTCACCGATTGCAATAGTAGTAGGACTTGAACCTCTAACGTGTACAGATAGACAGATGCCTTCATATCTTCCTTCTTTACTGGACCAATTGCAAGTTAAAGAATCAAAAAGACAGGAGGAACTGGTTCAAGAAGTAGGAGCCAGAATGCTCCACTTTACTTCACCGGCTCCATTCATCGATGAGATAAGAAGATATGCAGTAGGGGGACTGGCTTATGCTCGCTGAGGCTACAACATCGATGGTGATACGGTGGCGACACCAAGGCAACAGATACGATACTAGGGTGCTAACGATGATGTTAGATCTGGGGCTGGGGAGACGAAGGTGGATGAACCAGTTCACAGAGAGAGATGAACATAGAGATAGAGAGAGAGACAGAGAGATAGTGGGTTTCTTTTTCTAAACTGACCAAAATATTGTTCGCTACATTATGTAGCGGATAATATTTTGTAATATATAACATCTAAATATTGAACGGTATATTCGTAAAAAAAATAGTCTGTTACATAATGTAGCGGACGATTTTTGAAAAAAATGCAAAAAAAGATCTAGACCGCCACAGATCACGTGTGGACGGCCAGATCGCGTTGGCAACTTGTCTCATTTTGCCAGCGCTATCAACGGATCAGCTCCGATATATATATATATATATATATATATATATATATATATATATATATATATATATATATATATATACATATATATATATATATATATATATGTGTGTGTGTGTGTGTGTGTGTGTGTGTGTGTGTGTGTGTGTGTGTGTGTGTGTGATTCACTGCCCATACAGACAAATTAGTTTTCTTGCCAACATTATCTGACCGTCTATCCGTGATTTATATATATATATATATATATATATATATATATATATATATATATATGTGTGTGTGTGTGTGTGTGTGTGTGTGTGTGTGTGTGTGTGTGTGTGTGTGTGTGTGTGTGTGTGATTCACTGCCCATACAGACAAATTAGTTTTCTTGCCAACATTATCTGACCGTCTATCCGTGATTTATGGACAGTTCAGATTAAATCTTCTTCCTTCATTTCTAGTTTGCGAAGGATCTCTCCGTGTCTATTCTCCCTCCTGGCTAGTTCTTTTATTTTTGTAGTGATATCAGCTGGGAGCAATGATTCTAATTCTTTTAGCAATCGAATTCTTTCTTCCTTTTCTTGTAGGACTATCATTCCTTCTGCATTGTTTATATTAAGCCTTTCTTCTAAGTGCTTAACATAATCAGTCAATTGACTGAGGGTTCTTCGTAATTCTTTTCGGTAATTTTTCTCAGATAATGCTAGACATTTTCAAAGAGTTTTTTACTCTCTACACATAACATGGATCATAAATGTTTTTGTTTTATTATCATTAGTTTGTGTTATGGTAGCATTTTGCTTTGAAGACTTTTCATCTTCGTCGGTTGTCACTTTTCTTTTTAGATCCTTGTTGTTAGGATACTAATTTTTTATTTTCTTGCCCACTTGTTTAGGGCGCCTTGCTGTCGGGGTTTCAGTCTTACTCTCTTTATTCCAAAACTTATGCATTGATTTTGAACGCTTAGTTTTGTATTGTCTTGTTTTAGGGCTTTCGGTTTGGTAGTACCAACCATCTTGTTCCGTTACTGGAGGAGGATTTGTGAGTGACAAAAAATTTTCCTTTTTCTTTTTAGGGTAAATGACGCTGTAGTCAAATTTCCTAGTGGTTCTCAGTAGACTAACTTCAAGATCTCCTGCTTCATACCTTTCTTTAAGACCTTTTGAGTAATCTTCTTTTGGGATAACAACTCCCAGCATAATTTCCTGGCTAGGCTATCTACAAATGCATTTTTGGCTGATGAGATATATTTTACATCAAAAGTATAATAGCTAAACTATTATTGTCATCGATAAAGTCTTGTTTGACTAACATATCTTAGGTCTCTTTTTAGAAAAAACTTTAAAACACCTATTATCTGTTCTGATAAGAAAGTGTTCTGAAATTAGAAACATGTAAAAATATTTTATGCCACATTTTATAGCTAAAAATTCTTTTTCGTTTATGTGATACCGAGTTTCTGCATCCTTAAATATTCCACTCCAGTATCCACACAGCTAGTCTTCAGCTTGATCAGGGAGTATTGCTTTTAATACTGCACCCCAACAATTTTTAGAGGCGTCAGTTTCTAGATCTAACTTGTCTCTTTGTTTAGGTAAGCTTAATTTTGTTAGGGTTTTAACCTTACCTTTTATCCAAAGAATCTTTTGGGTGTATTTATCTTCTCATATCCATTTTCCTTTTCTAAGCTTTTTACTTAAGGCTTCTGTTAAGTTTGATAAATGCGGGATAAATTTTCTCGCGTAATTTAACAACCTAAATAAATCTTTGAAGTTGCTTTACATCATTGATTTGTTCTGAAAATAACTTAATTTTTTCAGCTACGTGATCTTGAAGGACAATTTTTCTACTGTCTTCTATTCTCAATCCCAGAAAGTTAATGGTGGTTTGTTCCCATTCACATTTCTTTTGTGATAGTACTAATTCATGATCAATGAATTCTTATGCTATCTATTTTAGATGATTAATATGTTCTTCTCTGATTTTTGAGAATACTAACATGTCATCTACGTATAAAGGACAAAGACTAACTTGTATCATATCAATATGGACATAGTGATATCCTTCTCTAATGTATGATTTTGCCTTACACACTTTAGTGCTTAATTCATATCTTCCAAAAAAATTTTTAGGCAAGTTAATTAGGCAATTTCTATGAATTTTGGCAAAAATTGAGACAAATTATTTTTTCAGTTTTCCTATGACGCGCCTATTCGCGCATACTTTAGCGCCTAATTCATAGCTTCCGAAAAATTTTGTTATTTTCTTTTCACTTTTTTTTTCATTGCACCTTAGGCACATTAGTTAGGCCATTTCTATGAATTTTGACAAAAATCGAGACAAATTATTTTTTCAATTTTCCTATGACGCGCTTATTCGCGCACACTTTAACGCCTAATTCATAGCTTTTGAAAAATTTTGTTATTTTTTTTTTCACTTTTGTTTTGCTCATTGCAACTTAGGCACGTTAGTTAAGCCATTTCTATGAATTTTGGCTAAAATCAAGACAAATTATTTTTTGATTTTCCTATGATGCGCCTATTCATGCACACTTTAGTGCCTAATTCAAAGTTTCTGAAAAATTTTGCTAATTTTTTTTTACTTTTTTTTGCTCATTGCACCTTAGGCACATTAATCAGGCCATTTCTATGAATTTTGGTGAAAATCGAGACAAATTATTTTTTCGATTTTCCTATGACGCGCCTATTCGCCTACACTTTAACGCCTAATTCATAGCTTCCAAAAAATTTTGTAATTTTTTTTCCATTGCACCTTAGGCACACTACTTAGCACATTGTCCAAAATCAAACAATAGTAATAATAAGGTTAATTCAATTTCAAACCATAATATCCAAAATCTAACAATAGTAATAATAAGGGTTAAATATACGTAGATACCCTGAAACTACCACAAAGTCTCACTTGAGGGTCCCAAAGTTTAATTTTTACACATAAGGGCCTGTAACTCCAAATTTGTAACAAGTGCATCCGTCTAAATTCCTAATGATCCATGTTTTTCCGTCAGGGGCAATTTTGGATTTCCAAGCGACAATGCCGGCAAATGCCTCCTACAAACCATGTCGGCAATTTTCCTTGTAGTTGCCCACTCATGGCCAACACCGCTGGCAACACTATCCGGCTACCACGCCGGCAACTGTCCCTGCCGTCACTCCCCCATCACCACGGTCCACCACCGACCAACACCGTCCGGCGACAAACACCACGATCCACCCACGACCAACATCGCTCCCCCATCACCACGATCCACCATCGACCAAAACCGTCCGGAGACCCAGCCGACAGTGGCCCTGCCACCGCTATCCCCATTACCACGACCAACTACCGGCCACAACCCCAGCAGCACACTTCCGGCAGCCAGCAACCACGACCACCAACCGCCACAGACCCTTACTGGCAAACCCACGACCACCCAAAACCTTACCTGCAAACCCGCGACCACGACCATGACCATGACCATCAAAACCTTACCTACAATCCGGTTCTTTATTGTTCCACCGCCGGCGAGACCCTCTGGCCACAACCACCCAACTGCTCAGCACCCTCCGGCAAAGACCACCCACTGTTCGCCACTGGTTCGAATCCTATGCCAATTTCGTCCATTTTTTGCGTCTCTCTGTCTCACAATGAAACCCATTTTAGAAACCCAAAATTGCTCCTGACGGAAATACATGGATCATTAAGAATTTAGACGGATGTACTTACTTGTTACAAATTTGAAGTTACAACCCTTATGTGTAAAAATTAAACTTATTTTATTTTTTGTTTTACAATCAATTCTCTCCTTTGGGTTGCATAAAAATCTTGGGGTAATGATTATTTAGTTGGAGCCTAATGTATGTGGCCACAAGTTGGTCCAGTCAAGCAAAAGTCTTAGTGGCAAATGTTGCAACACCCATTGCTCGCAAGGGATAAAAGTTTGGTGCTCGTGCACTATTAAAAAAAATGTCTTATAGTAACTATACCTCTTACATGGTATGAATGAGTTTTTATCCTGCACAACTTAATATTTCCAAAACAAAGAGATCATCGTCACGTGGTTTTATGTGATCGTGAAAGATTTACCCAAGAAGCCACACGCAATATGAATACATATGTAGACTTAGCCGCGTTACACCCGTAGGTGCAAGTTGAGCATACACAAGCTCCGAGTTTTGACTAATTGCAACGTGGAAACTATGATGTAGCCCAACCTTGTGGTTATATGTCTCCTAATTTTGTAGTTAATCCCGTTGTGTAGTTCTAAACCAAACACTCCGTACTTGTTTTGCGGGTTATTGATAAAATCTAACTTAACATATGGCTTGTTTACAGATTAACAGCTAACAAATCCAAAAATTATTTTTATCTCAAAATATGGCACCTTTAGCAAAAGTTTAAATTATGTTAGACTAATTGAGAAAAATAGGGTTTGCAGAAAGTTCCTTCACTTTATGGGGGATAATATGGTGAGATGGCCTTTATTGGATGTTTAGGGTTTGCAAAAAGCTCCCTCCAATGGTCTTTATACCATAGTACATTAACACCGCCACCATCAAGGTTTTCGATATGCAGTGCCTCCTTATTAAAGTGAATGATGTAGGCATGGATAAACTCAGGGACAGCCCCAGGATGTTACATCGAGGGGGCCAATAGTTATATAAAAAAAAATTAGTTGCTAGTGTTATAAGATTGATCTAATATGCACACATTTAGTACAACAAGTTACATCAAATAAACTTCAAGCATTTTTAGTCTCAATTGTGTAAAAATAATTCGACTAAATGCTACTCATATATAACATTTGTGAGTATCTCAATTGTACGTATATGAAAACTAGATATTTAAGATTGAGTAACGAAAAAAGTGTTATTCAAACTTTGAATTTGTCTATACCAAAAAGAATAATCAGAATTTTCTGGTGAATTGGAACTAAAACAACAAAATATAAGAAATTGATAAACTAACTCCAAACCCCAAAATGATTTCTAGTGGCAGTTTGTAATAACAAAATTTTAACCTTAAAAGACAAAAATGAAGTAAAAATGTTCAAATCTCAACATATACAATAAATTTTTATTTTTCAATTTTAATGCTTTTACCCAAATGTCATGTTGTTAATGTAAAAAAAAAATTAGTAACATATATGAGAGGGTAAAGGGGATGACCATGGGTCCCTCATGCCCCACGGTAGGTCAGCCCTTGGATAGATGATTCGTCCTTTGATTGCACACTATCAGTGAGGCTTGACTAAGGTCTTGGAGTGTCTCCTGCTACTAACAAAGTGGTCGTTGAATTGCTACGTAAGCTGGGTGAAGTAGCTAATAGACCCGACCTTTAATTTTAGAATTTAGAATTTGGCCATTAATGCCATGCATAATGTTGTCCAGAAGGTACGACACTTGACTGCATTAGAAATTAATAGAGAAACATGTTCGCACTAAGGTTCTGACATGATCTCAGGTTGAGCGATTCCATCGTATCGATCATAAGCAGGCATCATCAAACATTTTTGGGAGAAAAGCTTGCGCAATCTCATCGGTAAAGTAACTGTCGGGATCCGAATACACGGATGAACTCATGAGCTAAGTCTGTGACAGGCTGCAGGCCATTTGAATATCCACTCTAGGATTCTGTTAAGCCTTACTATAACCTGTATACAAGAATTTACAGCCAATCATTTAAAACTGTCTCCTTAATAATTCAAAAATCATACTTATAACTTCTCAATTAGATGTCCATTGGCATTCTTTATTTAACAACTAAAACAGATCATTATAAATCCAGTGAAGATCTGAGCTCCAAAAAATCTCATGCATTACAAAATTCAGTACAAGGATGTCATCCAGAGATTTGTTAAATAATCTAAGAGGACTGCATCTCCTCTATTTAGGTAATCACTTAAAAAAATATTAAAAGAGTGACCTTGGGCCCAGCAAGCACACATACTATACTATGTCCCTTAAATAGGTTTGAGGGTTATAAAATATGCCACATATTTTCTTTTTCAAGACCAAGAAATCAATATCATCATAATGAAAAAGTTCTTCATATATATATATATATATATATATATATATATATATATATATATATATATATATATATATATATATATACATACTTATGTACTTGCACAAAAAGATTCTCAAATTGGAGTATAACATCAAGAAGCTCATCACATAGCTAACACAGTTCATCACAACTTAGGCATATTGCGGTCAGCGTACAATCTTCCCTGACTAGGGTCCAAAGTCCCTATTCTGTTTGGG
Source organism: Escallonia herrerae (assembly GCA_033070095.1). Classification (NCBI taxonomy): domain Eukaryota; kingdom Viridiplantae; phylum Streptophyta; class Magnoliopsida; order Escalloniales; family Escalloniaceae; genus Escallonia; species Escallonia herrerae. The sequence continues at coordinate 137,340 of JAVXUP010002109.1, read as the reverse complement.
ATAAATATTATTCAGTCAGAGTACAAGCCCTCCTGACTAGCGTCCACAATCCTTCCTCTGCCTGGGATACATATTATCGTGGATGCAGGGACGAACCACGAGTAATAGTATTGTGCATCAACATATGATCCGATCGACCAGGACCCACAATTCAACTTTCTCCCGTAAATATGGGGCATAACAAACAAGTCAGAAATACAGCCTCATTCAACATAAACCAAATCTTTAAATAACTACTCATTGAAACATTACATGGCATTTTAAACTCATATTCTTGTCAAAAAATTTATCATGAAAACATAAGCAATGTAAGACTTTAAAAACTTTCATTTGATGGAATTATGTATACGTTTAAATATTTTGCAAAATAATGTATATGCAGAAATATGGTAAGCGTACTTACCTGAGTCCATCACCGGTTTTACTACTAGCTTAAATGTCGGTCCTAACTCTCGTGTATCGAAACCTGAATGAAACTATGCGACTGTTAATTCCTGAGGCTCAATCATGCCTGTCTGCAAAATTTCCTCCAAGTAAAATTATCAAAATATCCCAGAACTTGTGTAAAATTATCAAAATACCCTCGACGCTTGACGTACCATTACTAACCTAAAAATAATTCAAAACCATAGTTATGAATACTGTATCGGAGTGCGTACCGTTTCTTCCATAAAATGGTACGTACTGGTACCAGCAAATTTTTAATCAACAATATACATTTGTAATATTTCACTAGGAATGCAGCTGTTTTAAAACTTGGTAGGGAGAGTTTTGCCGTCCATGTGGTCCTACCTGACTCGAACCCAGATTAGTCGGTTCTCAATGTGATGTCTGGATACCGGGTGGTCTAACCAACACAATATTTCACTCGTTGGCTAACTAGCAAAATATACATATATTTTTTTATTAACAGCTCCTTAAGAATAAATTATTTGTCCTATAGAGCTTGAAATACGTTAATTTTCAAATAATCTAAGTAGCTTATTCAATTGAATTACCTCTTTTAGGATTATCCCTCTTTTCAACGATATCATTCGCAAGTTTTTATGTAGGAATAAGTTATTTGTTCAATAATGTCTTCAGATTCAAGAATAAGTTGTTTTTGATTTTTTTTTCCTTCACGTGTACTCGCGCACATTTGTGTAAAGCAGTAATCATATAGATAATACGCTCAAAACTTACGTGAAATAATTTTTTATAGCAAATAGAAATGACTGATAGAAACAACACATCTCTGCGCATATCAGTTTTGTTTAATGGTTATTTTGGAGTAGAAACATTACAAATCTCTAAAAACTCAAAACTACAAAGTTAAACTAGAGTTTCTTATGTTTATTGACTCTACTAAGGTTCATTACTCACAAAAAATCAATGAGTAATGAATTTTATATGGCAAATCAAAATGGCTGCCAGAAACCAAAAAATTGTGAACTTTTACGGTGCATTGAATTAAGATCATTTTTCAATATGCAAACGTGAGATTCTGAAAAAACTCAAAGCTGAAAAGTTGGATTGGACATAACAAGGTTTTTAGAAAGTATAAAAACACATCAATTGGATTAGAAATGAAAGAGATATAGTCAAAAAAACCTAACCTAACCTACTCTTGTACTGCTCTACAACAGTTTTCTTTCCAAGCGCACCCACAAAAATCACGCACAATCCCACGGCTGCCACCACATGGCACCCCCTATTTTCATCCATTAACCTTCATAAAACACACATAAAGCACACCAAACTCACACACAAAATCATACCTTAGACTTCACATAAAGATGAGGCAGACTAAAAATTTTTGACAGTTGGAGTTTTACTAGGGTATTTATACTAATTCGAAAATGAGAATATTTCTTAAAACCTCTTGCACTTTAATTATCTCATCCCAATCTTACCCACAACATCTAATATAACGAAATGATCCTAATTTTATTAAATTAAGGTAAAAAACAATAAAATTTTATCCATACCTAAAAGTTTCGAGTGTTACAGTAATGACTCTCTAATCAAAGTTCATTGAAAGGTTGACCGAGTGACCTAGAGCAAGGACTTGGATATGACTATTCATCTCCTCTGGTCTTTGTTCATACTAATATGTGGAGGTATAACAGCTGGCTTTAGAGTAGCACATATTTTTATCATAAATGGTTTTAAGGTTCTGTCTTTCATAATCGTCAAATTGGGACTCGCGATGAATGCTGATAGTTTCCTTGTGCTATTTCATCCTTAGCGTCATGCAATTGGCAGGTGCATTGGGCCTACCCCCAGTAAATTGTTGTTTGTGCACTTTCTCGCATGTCTCAACATTTTGGAGTCATGACAAAAGCGTTGTGCATCCTTTCAGCTTTTGTTCCTGGCTGAAGAGCACATTAGTCAGCGAGGCAAATGACCAAAATGAAAGGTCTAGCAAACAGAAAGCTGATACGGCTATATGCACTTATCATTGTAGTATCCTCAAGGCCAGCCTCGCTCAAGGCCATCCTATATGTCCTTTACGAGCTGAGTGGTTGCTATGCTTGAGGCCAACTGGTCATAGATAGGGAAACTCAAATTGCCTGTACTTAGAAGTCTGTGGCGCTGGTGACCCTGTGCAGCATAGGGTTGCCACGACTATGGGTGGGTCAATGATATCTCTCTCTCTCTCTTGAGCAGTACCACTCGGGGGTGATGTTAGTATCGTAATGCATCAATTGAGATTTTGCAAATGATGCTTGGGTCATGGATCTATACCGTAGTCTCTAGAGGTTCCACACTATCTCTTGCAACAAAAAAAAAATCTTTCCCGGGCCAAGGCATCTGCAAAAATAAAATCCGAAAGAATGCCGAGGGGATTTGATGTGAACATTCCGATGCTTACGTCCTGCTTTCACGAGAAAGCTCTACATAAGCCAAAGTGCGTGTGTGAGCATGCATGAACTTGGTATCCTGGTATATATCGCTAGTTACACCTACCTAGGTTGGCTATGACTCTTAGAAAGTGCATCGAGCTATCTTTCTTCTAGTTGGACGCGGAGTCCTAATGTCTATCCGCCATGAGACGCATAACTTCGACTTCTCGTAGGCGTATAGCTTCTTTGTCATGCACGCTTGGGAGACATATGGCCTAGGTGACCCATGGGAATCCAAATCTGCCCGTCTCAGTCCAAATGGAGTCTTGGAGAACTTCAAAGCCCGTTAATGCAGGGAGACTTGGAGTCGGTGATTAGACACCATTTCTTGCCCCTAACACTGTTGATCGCTCAATTGTATGCAATATAAGGAAACGATGAGTCACATGTTCGTAAGCTAGGTTAGAACTTCTTTTCAAGTGGATTAGTACTGTGGAATTGAACTTAAATCAATCATGAAAAGGACCACAACTTTTCAAGGTAAAAAATATCCATCCAAAAATATTCAAAAGCAAAGGTTAAACATTGTTGTGGGAAAGGACAGTTTACTGTCACATACATTGTTACATGCCTTTCTATACAACATATATGTGCAAGCATTGATTTATTTGTGCTCATTTTTTGACTGCCAATGCTATCACAATCTTTTTATATGAAAGCCTCACGAACTTGGCTCCTCAGTTTTTTTTTTCAAAACAAGTCAATGAGTTTACATTTTTTAGAATGTATAGCGAAAAGAACTCACGTGTCCTGCACTGCATCCACAAATTAACTACAAACCTTGAATTTCTTATTAGATCGTGTATCATCGTATTCTTAATTTGTCTCACAGTTAACACTTCACAAAAATGTGAAATTCTAGTCACCTATTTAGGGATAGCTAACAACATTTTTTTATATAAAAAAAGATTATCATCCAATTGTCTAAAAAATATTTAAAGTATCTCCGGTCAACGGAATCTTCTAAAAGAGACACAATTTTGAAGAACCGTTTTCAAATGAGTCACGTCTTTTACTTTTGCAGAGACGCTGAACGCACAGAGCTCCTATGGCCGCACCTACGCCCGTAGGCCATAGCACCACTTTCCTCAAAATTTACCTTTTACTGTTACCCATCATACGGTGATTGAACAAAGTTTGGCTCGCATTTCAACACAGACTTTGAGCATTCCTCGAGGAACTCTTGAAATTTTGGCTGCAACGTAACACGATTATTCCAAAATAATAATAAAATAAAATGGTCAGCTCGCTTTAAACCAAATTGTCCAAATTCTATCGAGTGCTCAACTGGCAAAACTCAAGTTGCCATAACTATTCTAACCCGCGCACTAAGGGACGTCATCCCCACTCGCTCGGCACGTCCAATCTCTTCCACACAAAAAAGCTCATCTCTCAATCCAATCAAACGTGTTTCCCACAACACTCGATGGCGCGTTAGGCTATTTAAAATATTTAGCCACCGCCTTTTCCTTGTCCCCGCGTAATTGCCCCCTCACTTTTCTTAATTCCTGTCACTGCATCTTCAACACCCCCAAACCGTCAACACACACACACACACACACACCACGGTGAAAACACACGCACAAACTCCATCACAGAAACCCTAGCTTTACAGGCCAACAATGTCTTCCGAACGCGAAAACTTCGTCTACATCGCCAAGCTCGCCGAACAGGCCGAGCGTTACGACGGTGCGCGGCGCTCTCCGAACTTTCTCTCTCGCTAGATCTGAAACGTCGAATTTGCCGCTCACAGTGTCGACTTTTTGCAGAAATGGTGGACGCGATGAAGAAGATTGCCAAGATGGACGTGGAGCTGACCGTGGAGGAGCGGAACCTGCTGTCCGTCGGGTACAAGAACGTGATCGGCGCGCGGCGCGCGTCGTGGCGGATCTTGTCGTCGATCGAGCAGAAGGAGGACGCGCGCGGCAACGAGCCGAACGTCAGGCGGATTCGGACCTATCGCGAGTCGGTCGAGGCGGAGCTCTCAACCATCTGCAACGACATCATGGCCGTCATCGACAAGCACCTGATCCCGTCAGCCTCGGCCGGAGAATCTGCCGTGTTTTTCTACAAGATGTGAGTCGTTCAAAGTTAGGGCGTCTGAGATTTACGTGTTTGCCTCTTGATGTTATGGTAATTTACGGATTAAGTTTGCTAATTTGCTGTGCTGTTTGTCTACAAATTTGGAGGGTTAGTTAGGTTTTTATTGCCGTTTTTGTTTGCTGATTTGCTCTGTTGTTCTTCTACAGAATGCTTGTTAGATATGGATTGTGTATCAGCATGTTTAATACTTGATGTTATGGTAGTTAAGGTTTGCTAATTTGCTCGGTTGTCAGTTGAAGTGACGTGTTTACCACTTGTTGTTATGCTAGCTTAAGGTTTTGGTTTGCTAACTTGCTCTGTTTCTTTCTACAAAATGCAAGAGGTGTTAGGCAGGGTTTTTTCAAGCGACATGTTATGCTTATTCGAATTATGCTAGTTCACGGTTATGGTTTTTGCTAATCTGATTTGTTCATCATCTACAAAGTGGAAAGGTGTTAGTTAGGCCTTGTGATTTACGTGTTTGCCAGCTTATGTTATGCTACTTTATGGTTTGGTTCGCGAATTTGCTCTTGTTTTTCTACGGACCGAATGTCACTAGTTTGGGTATGTGAATAGTTAGCGGTTTTGGGTGGCAAATTTGCTTCTGTTGTTTTTCTACAAGATGTGAGTGGTGTTAAGCCCAGTTTGTTGAATTGAAGTCTACTTTTTGTTATGCTAGTTTACAGTTTCGATTTACTAATTTATGCTGTTCTTTTTCTACAAAATTTGTGTAGTGTTTTGTTTTGGGTTTTCTTCAGTATCATGGTAATTTAGTGTGTGTTTTTATGGATTTTGGCAGGAAAGGGGATTATTATAGGTACATGGCAGAGTTTAAGAGTGGGACTGACAAGAAGGAGGTTGCTGAACAGTCATTGAAAGCATATCAGGTTGATATTATTTGTTTGTAAGTGAGAGTTTTGTCATAGCTTCCAAATGCTATTCCTATGGCATAATTGTTACAACAGCCTATGCTAAATTACTCCTTTTTCCCGAATCATTTTCATATTGGGGTATCATTTTGAGCTAAGGAATTCTCTAGAGTAGATATAAAATGGCTCGGAAGCTTTAAGTAAGTAGTGGCTATGCAGTGTTTATGTTGTTTTATATATACCATTTTTGAATTGGGTGAGCAAATTTCTTCATGCATTGATGGTTGTATTGTAAGTATCACTATTATCATATTCTTCGTGTTGTTATTAATTTTCTCTTCTTTCTTGCTTATTCTTTGCTTTAGATACTTTTTGTCCTGTTAGTCTTCTGGACAAGTGAAAAATATCAGCGGAGTGTTTATGGTATAGGATGCAGTCCAATAGTGAGTAGATGGTGCTATATCTTTTCTCTGATAAGTAAGAGATCATTTTAGATGAGGTAATCCCGGGCTCATGAAAGGTATAGAGGAAAAAGCGAAACAATCAACTAACAAATCAACCAAGCGTAAGAAACAGTCTGGGCCTGGATTACCCTGAATGTTCTCTTTCATACTGAGAAGGCTGTCAAGATGCTGAAGTCCTATCCTCACTTGTTTGTGCAATTTGATGTTTGCAGACGGCTAGCACTACTGCAGAGTCTGATTTATCTCCTACTCATCCCATCCGATTGGGTTTGGCTTTGAATTTCTCTGTCTTCTATTATGAGATTATGAACTCTCCAGAAAGGTTTGCATTTGTGGTCATTACATGCATTTCTCTTCCCATTTGAAAGCCAATGTGAGACTGTCTGACCTTGGTAACTTGCGCCCAGGGCTTGCCACCTGGCAAAGCAAGCCTTTGATGAAGCTATCTCAGAGTTGGATTCCCTCAGTGAGGAATCATACAAAGATAGCACATTGATCATGCAACTCTTGAGGGACAACCTCACCCTGTGGACTTCTGACATGGCAGAAGATGGAGGTAAATTCATGCTCCTAGAATTGTACTTATCTGTGATCTATCATGTCTGTTACTTCTCATTAGCTTTTATCTGCTTGAGATAAAACGTCATTTCCTTGCTTATTGTTTGCCATGTGTAACCCCATTAGATATCATAGTTTAATATTATCTGGGGTACTTATTCGTGTTACGTGTCTTGATTGGACATACTTTATATTGCTCGCAATACGGATTTGTTTTGCAAGCAGTAGAGCTACCACTTTTGGGAAAATAATTATTAACGTCTTTCAGTTGACTGAATAATTATTTTGGTCTCTGCTATGTTTCAGAGGTTGCATGTTATGCATCCAGAAAGCATTATTCTGGTGTATTCTCCTTTTCTCTAAAAAAATTCTTGAACGTGCGTTGTACTCTTGTTGGGTGTAGCATATTTTAGAGATCAGTGAGGGATTAGGAGGGGTTTTGCTTGACACAGGGTTACTTGTTTTATTGCTGTGGCTTTTGATTTGTGTGTTACATGGAGAACGAGCGAGTGCGAGTGGGACAAGATCAACTAACCCCTAGAATGTTGTTTATTTTGGTCTGGGCCTGTTTGGAATAACCAATAGGTTTCATATGCACCCTCCCAATGCATATGGGACTATGTCAAACATGAGGCGGATCAATCTTGCTTGCAAGTTCATTTTTTTGGCTGCATAGGTAGCTAATTATTGTTGTACCCTGCGCAAATTGCGGACTGCACACCATCTGCTTGTCTTTTGCACATTTTCTTCCGAATCAGTATTGCCTAATGCACATTGTCTTTTGGATGCACAGTCTTGCCAAATGCACATTATTTTTCTTTTTCGAAGTGCATTGTTGCTGAGCATTTATCGAGTTAAACTTTTCAGTTTGTTTACTGAATTTCAAACTTTCTTGAACTGGATTCCAAACATTATATCTCCCTTAAGTTGCCTCATTTTTCGTTTATGGTGCCCTTTATTAGTTTGGTTCCACATCTTTCTATTTTTGCCTTAGAATTTCAGTAAAGTAAAATTTGTTATAGTACCGGATATTTGTGATATTTCATTTTTATAATGTAATACCTCGGGGAATAGGTAGTTGCTTGATAATAGCAAGTGATGGGGTATTGTTGAAGGATGATCGACATAAAGGAAGCTATATATAGACGGAAGAAAATTCATGAAGACAAAGGTTAAGTGTTGGCTTAGGGGAAAAATAAATCAAACTTTATCCAGAACATACCACTGATGGAGTGAGTGGTGGGTATACCAGAATCTCAAGTAGGATCCTGATTTTGTAAAGGAGTATCCACAGAAGAACCATTGGTTTATTGGGACATCAGATAATTACCAAGATGCTTTCAATGAGGTTTTGTATTGCTAATGGTTGTGGGATCATGTAGTCGTTAATGCAGTTCCTACTAACGGCAGGTTTTATATTTGTAGGGGAGTGATTGATTTTAGGTTTTACTAGCAAACTGGTTATTGGTTGGTTAGATGAAGAAAATTGTTCAATGTGCACTCTGCAAGTTTAGTCGAGGATTCTCTATGTACAAGGAAGGAGGCATTGGGGGAGTGCGGACACTGGATAAGCTAGAGATGCTTGAGAAGATCTTGTTCCCTTTGAAGCTGGATGGTATTGAAGATTTTGGCAATGCATTCATATATAGATACTGCAAAAAGCCCATAGTAGAATTCACCGGCGGAGCAGCCAGTAGCAATTTTTTCTCGCCTATCAGCTCAGCTTTGTAAATAGGAATTGTAATTCTCTTCTGGCTATTCGTAGACCCAAGGCCATAAATCAGCAGAAGATGCATTAATTCTGGTATAGTAGATGATTGGGGAGCTTGCGGCAATTGAGATTTTGACTTAGGAAGCTTCATTTTTTGGATTCCCTAAGGAAGCTTCAGTGAGGTGAAACATTTGGAATAAGAATATCAAGAACCTTGAGGATAAAATAAGCGGGCTTTGATTGAAAGTAAAAGACTAGTTCACTACTGCAGGTTCCATTGCATCTTAGATTTGTTTGCAAGAAGTTGGATCTTCCGAGAGTTCCAATGAACATTTTTTGGTGTTAGGTATGTGGAGTGATATTCATCTTGGGTTGTTGGAGTCGTACGCCAGGTGGAGATTGCACTAAAATCTTTAGAGTCAACTTGGCAAGAAAGCAGCTATGGAGATTAAAATGGAAAGCTGAAGTTGGAGGTCAACTTATAAAATGCTGATGCTATCTGGAGTTTTGATGGATTTTCTAATGGCTACTAATGCAGGACCAATTGGGTTGTTCATAACCTCTCTTAATGCAGGACCAATTGACCAAAGTACTTGGAGAGAGACTAGCCAATAATAGTTGAACAGGGAGTTGAAGGAAATAGAGGAAAGCACTGTTTTTCTGTTAGTTTGGTTCATATAAGTGAAATATCAATCACGTCGAGTCAAATTTGTAGTGGCGAACATTCACCAAGAAAAACATCAGATATGTAAATCTCTTGCCAGGGCCCATAATGCTTGCGCGCCTAGCTAAAGTGTATTTGGGCCTTCAGTGCCCATCACCCTTTACAAGCATGGATTCACGCTTGCGTACTGTGACTTTATTTTCTAATGTTATGGTAGTCAATGGTCATCATGTAAGTTTTAACCCTAATTCTGGCGCTTTTGTGAATAAAGGTTATTACTCACCAGACCAGCTTGATCTCTAGTTAGATTGTTTATCCAATTGAACTGCTGTGAAACGTGTTTAGAGGATGGCTGTTTTGCTCTGAAGCAGAGTGCATCTTAATTCAGCTGTTTTGTCAGTGTCTCACTGACACTTGTGCCTTAATGAAATCACAGAGTAGCCTCGCCAATACTTGAAATGTGGTATCACTAAACCACCACAACTTCTATTAGAAAGTGACGACTTAGGGAACAATCTCTGCCCGGCTAAGGAAGAGTTGGAAGGCTCGGAACTGTTGAATGCAATGTGTTTACATGTTAACGGCTTGGTCGGTTTTGATCAAATTCTTGACTCTGCAAACCACTGAAGTGATGCCTCGACCAGTTCATGTCCGGCCTGGTTTCAGTCGTTAAACTATTTAAATATGTCACTACCTGTCAGAAGGTGTATAAATGACATGCAGATCTTTTGGAGTGTGATGAGCAATTTCTATGTGGATTCAAAGAAGATATATACGTATACGTATATGTTTAAATATGAAAGTATACATATAAAATGCTTTCTGCTGTTTTGGCACCAACCATTGTTTTAGAGGCACTCAGTTGTAAGTCGTATGGTCATAGTGACGAATTTGAGTTATGATGTATTTATATGGAGAAATGCCTGAAACTTGATATAACTTTAGAAGTTGCTTCGAGGTAGAGAGAACTTAATCAGTTGTCAAAGAATGAATTAAAGAACCTTTGTTTCGGGAAATAAGAATTAAGGAACTAGGAAACCTGATGTCTCGATTAACTTGCCACTCAATTTATGGGTCGCGTGCGATCAGCTTGCAGTTTTTGACTAATCTTTTCCTTCTCTTATTCTCTTTCTCGTTATACAACAGATGAGGTCCAGAAGGCTGAAAGCTCTACAAAACCTGGAACTGGTGAAAATTTGGAGGTGGGTTTCACTTTTCTAGAAACTGTTTCTGTTTCTGATGCTTTTGGTTTTCTGTTTTCTAAATTATGTTTGATGGGACCTCCATATATGGTTTTCTGCAGTGAAGGAGACCAACTCATCTGTAAACGCGAAAGAAGTTGCTGCTGACTTGAATCGTTATACTGGTTTGTTGGACCATGCTGAATTCTGAAAGGTCGTTAAAACTATTGTAGCAATCTGCCAGTCTAGCAGTTCCAGTAGTTTTTCTCATTGCAAACATGGATCGTTAACTTCTTCCATGTTGCTTAAGTAGGTCTTCTGAAAGTGAAATTGCTCACTATTTGCTCGTAATTCCCATGTCTTATATATAAGATATTCGGATGCAGTACCGCTTCGATTGTCTTCGATAAACAATGATCTCATTTTTGGTTATCCTACTTCAGCGCGTCTTGAAGTCAACAAAATCAAATTTGGCATGGGAAATTGAGAGCTGTTCTGGAGTCCTTGCAACCCAGTTAAATGCCTCATTTTTTGGCATAAAGCACTTATTCAGTTAGTCCGGAGTTTCAAGAAGCATTAGATTCATGTTTTTACCCCCCTTTCAGAGGAATCAATTTTGTTTAAGAAGTAAATTTGCAAGTATGGCTTTAAATTTTGGTTGAAACTTTTTCGTAAAGTTTACAGGTTGCTCTCCATTATGAAATTTGAATTCTCGCTCCAAAGCTATAACTCTGGGAGATTGCGGGATTTGTCCAAATTGGGTAGTACCTTCTCGACGAAATTCACGAATAGCGCCATGGTGTTAGACCGAGTGGACGAGAAGGTACAGGTGGCGACAGCATTTTTGGTGGGCCGAGAGGAAAGGATACTGGTAATGTCCTCCTCTGGCAGGTTGCCGATTCTGTCCATACCATGGCTGTTCCGCCGTGGTTGGCGGCCTGTTGAGGTTGATGGTCTTTTCGTCTTCATTTTGGTGGAAGGTTGACACAAGGCTTCCTACACGAGACATCTTCCACGTTCATTAAAACGCTCTTCCACCATGCGTCACTTTTAAAGGTAGATAATTTTCATATTTCGTGTGAACTGAACAGGTTTGTTGTTATTTTAGGGGGCGTAAAACACGATAGATTGTAGTCCATGTAATCAGAGTTTAGAGTTGAAAAAACTTGTTGGGGAAAGAAAATTAAGGGTTAATCTAAATTTATATCTTAAAGTATCGTTTCAGTACAATTTAAGGTCTCAAGATTTCGAAAGTACCAATTGAACCAAATAAGTTTGAAGCCTAACCGATGAATTTGTTTTATGCTGGAGTAAGATAATTTTGTATTAGGGCTGTTACTAATTTTATCCAAGGCATTTGAATAAAAAATAATTGGCGAACAGAGAAAACGAAGCACTACAGCAAGCATCACAGCACCACAGCATCCACTTCGCCACGGACCTCCTTTGACAACCGTGGCCGACCGCCTTTCCTCTCCTTCGAGGCTAGGGTGGAGGTGATTGCTGGTGCCACTATGCCACAGGATATGCCTCATCGCCAATATCATACGGGAGACCCACCGAATAAATTAAATTACTTGTGGGAGAAACTTATGTGCCGGTTCACCACCTCCTCTGTGCTCACCAACCTCTCACACCGCTTGATCTCATAGACTCGTACTTCACTGCCTTGCCGCACAACTTGCAAATCATTACCGTTGAACCGCTTGCGGGTGTCTATGTATGCTGCCATGCACAAAAACAAGGTTTTGCAAATCTGGGGTGTGGCGGTGGCCGACGGTGGTGGTGGCCGGCCGCCGGCCCCTGTAGTGGTCGGCGGTGGTGGACAGTGGCGGCGGGCGGTGGAGGGCTGCGGTGGCTGTCGGCGGTGGGAGGGTGGTGGTCTCAAAATAAAAATCAGAACTGAAAACCGAAACTCATTTTTAAAGTTTTAAAAAACACCCCTGATTTAAAAACTAGTTTTTAAACTGCAAAAAAAAAAAAAAAAAAACTATACGCCAAACGCGTTTATTTTTTCCTGTTTACAAAACTGAAAAAATAAATGTTACCAAACGGGGCCTTAACCACCTTCTTATGGGGGAAGTAGTCATCTGCCTGCCGAGGGATCCAATCTTTCGAGTTCTTGTGCCAGAACTAGCACTACGGTAACAAACAATTTGCCCAAAACCACATGCATGGCTCGTCTCGATCCTCTTGCCTACAAGCTCTGATCGACCAGCAAATCAGTTTAACTAAGCAGAAAAAATTTAACTGCTAACCTCAGTTAGAGGAATCTTCTTCTTATCCCCTATATTGCGACAATCAATCATTCTTAAATATTTCTAGTGATTTTTATTTAGAGACGCTAAACAAGTACTGCTAATAATTGCCGCTGAAAGTGTTAAAAGAAAAATCAATAAAAACATTTAATGACTATTAATTGTCACTATATATAGAGTTGGAGGAATATGCCTACAACCTGACTAGGAGCCAAAGTTTATTCGGTTCTCATGAACTATGTGACGGGCTCAAAAGCATCTTTAATTGAAGCAACTTTTTACCTTGGCCATGCCATAACGTTGATTCTACAAAAGCAACTTTTCGAAGAAGGGGAACAAATGAAAGTGGGTTTTGTCTGATATTTTTGGGGTGAATAAGACATTGCAATCACAAACTTTTACCCTCATACTTTACCCACTTTGCCTTTGTCTTTGATCTATAGGTCAAACGTTATAGGGATTGCTTTTTTGTCTTCCATTTTTGTTTTTGGGGGAATATGCTCATGATCTCTCCTGAAATTTGACTCTACATGTCATTTGCAAGTCGTAATATTGGAATATTATCTCGGAAAATGTACCAGTTGACTAACCAATAATAATGAGTTCAAATTAAAATGTCTAATAATATCAAGGAATTATACAACTTCATACGCCATCGTAACTAAAATCTTTTAGTAACTGTTAAAGCTATATCTGGTCTAGGCTGAGTACAATTTTTACCTTGGGGTATTTTCCAAAGACATTCAAGAAATGCGACTCCAAAGATCAAAAGCCAGCCCGAAATTGAAGATATCTTCCAAGGCCACCTCTAAATTTGCACTTGCTCTCAAAATGTCTAAACAAGAGTTATTTCGGGCTAATTCACTACTGTTTTGCTCAGATCAGCACGTTGTTATTTGTCGCAAAAAATGCATTGCCAACAGTTCTTACCTTTCTAACAACAGGTAAAATGCAAAGGAAAGACTACTATCCAAAAGGTATTCCCCTTTCAGAAGACCTACTTAAGCAACATGGAAGAAGTTAACTACGTACATAGCACCATGAAGTGACCTAATTTAAAAGCCCACGCTAAATTACAAAGAAAAAAGAAATTTGTTTCTTTTAAAAAGCACAATAATAAAAATAATGTCTCGAGAGTCAACTGAATTTTGAGCCATAGGAGAACATGAGGTAACCAAAATAGCAGCCTCACAGATATAACTGCCACAGAGAGAACAACCCTAGCCTCTCTTTTCTCCTTATATAATTTACATAGATCCACTCTGACATATCTTGCTAAAAGTTACATTACTTCCTTTCTTTTTTCACATCAACAAGAAACAATGGCCATGCCCTATCTAAGAGCAGTCCTCTTTGTCAGCTTTCTTTGCTTCTCCTCCCTCACAGGGATTGCTCACTCCCATGATGATCATTTCTTCGTCGAGGGCCAGGTTTACTGTGACACATGCCGTGTCCAGTTCATAACTAGAGTCAGCGAATTCATGCCGGGTACGTAAAGTCATGCTTCAATCCCTTTGTTTAATTTCTTGCAAATCTAGACACCCTTCTCGTTTTTGGTAAGTTGCAAAAGACGTAGCCTGCTTTCGCAAGTACGTGATAAGATTTGATGGTATTCCCCTTAAGCAATTACTTTGACTGAGACAAGATAAAGTGGCTAGCGCATGGTAACTTGTCATTTTGCTCCTAGCTAGAATCACGTATGCATGTATTACAGTAGATGTAAATTGAATCGAATCTTGATTTTCGATGTTCTAGGTGCGAAGGTTCGTCTGGAATGCAAGGACCGCGAAGGAGGGCACATAACATATAGCATCGAGGGTGAAACCGATGATTCGGGCACCTATCGTCTTCCAGTGGATGGAAACCACGAGGACGAGATCTGTGAAGTCGAGCTTGTGAAAAGCAGCAATCCCGAGTGTGATGAGATCCACAATAACAACTGGGCAAACAAATCGTCCTCCAGAATTAGTCTTACACATAACAATGGCATGTCCTCCGAGGTTCGTCATGCCAACCCTCTAGGTTTTTATACTAAGGAAGCACATTCCGAGTGTCCTGAGGTCTTTAAGGAACTGGGCATCCTTCCCAACGATCCGTGAAGAAGATCAAGATACTAAGTAGTATGATTGTGTAGTTTTGGACCCAAAAACAGTGATTGCCTAGGGTTATGCTAGTTTAATACTACCCTTTGGTTTTCCATTTTTGAGGTCTTTGTTTATCATAGCAGCAACTTGATATGGTAAACTGAGGCATAATTATGTATTCTGCCACAAAAATGAGACTATGTAGTTTGTATTTGTTTCGATACGTCCTGACATGATTGCAATGTCAGGAGTATGGTTCTAACAGGAATTTTATTCTGGTGTTCTTCGATCTTCTTTGTTTGATATGGCTGATTATAAGCCAAAACTTCAATCGACTGAAACTTTTCGCATTTTACCCTTGTTGCCAATTGCAAAGTGCAAATTAAATCTCTGATTGCACTTCATATTCAACCTCTACAGACTGTTCTATTCCACGGGGTTTGAGGAAAATAGACAATTGAAAATAGGAATGTACATTGACATGGCTAAAAGTTTATGGAACAAAGCAACCTTATAGGAACGTTCTAATAAGAAAGCTCAATTCGTAGAACTCCCTAATCTTTCAATGGGACGTGACCACGAGTGATATTGGTTTCTGAGCTCCTCTTAAGACGCTTCTGTAAGGAGTATATATACTGTGCTCCATAGTCTAGCTTCGTCGTCTTTACAATCGTCAGTACAAATAATAGATCTTGTCAGCCATATACATGATCTACTACCAAATGCTGGTACCAAAAATGTGGTACAACCAACAAAAGATGCTAGACTTCCGAGACTGACTTCACGAATCCTAGTCTTTGCTGCACGATCGCATTAAAATATATCTCCGTTGGGAGATTACGCGACTCGCCATTGACCAATAAGTGTTAATTATCAGATTCATAAAAGTTCATAGTATTTGCACCCTTCAGTAGAACATCCAGTGACAAAGTGTACGCATTCTGCAGTGATTAAGGTTAAGGAGAACTTGACCGGGCCGTTGTTGCATATATCTTTTAAGGCAGCTCAAAAACACCGTCGTTGAAAGGATTATACGCGGAAAAAATCAATCGAATCTCTTACGCGGCCGCAAAGGAACTATGTTTCAGTATCAATTAATTAGGTAGAAGAAACCGTCGCTAAATGTGTGAAGTAACAACAAAGCTTTAGCGACTACTCAAATATTAGTGGCTTGTCTTTTTTAACGCTTTTGCAGCAAGTGCAAAATTACTGACAGCGCTTTATCAATATAGTGATGGTAGAAGTAACAACAAAGCTTTAGCGACTGCTCAAATATAACCTAGAGATTTCAATGGTTCCTTAGTACTTCAGCAAAGGAGCAAGTGTCGTCCGTTGAGAGCCTGTGTGTCGCTTTGATAAAAAATAATAGTCGCTCTTGCAAAATAACTGTTGCCCAATCTTATTTACTTCTTTTAAATTAAAAAAATTTTTGGCTGCAACCTCGTAAGAATAGAGTACAATATTTTTAATAATGACCATTTATTATCATTAAGACTGACATTTTTTAGACATCGTTAGCAACAATTCTTTGCAGCGTCTTTTTAGCATAACTAATTAGAAGTCATTATACGGGGGTTGTAAACTCTTCCAACAATCTAAATTGTAGCTAAAAGTTTTCCTTTTATCTGTTGCTACGCACCGACAAAGATAAAACGAGAGAGCTGCATAATTAACTAAATTTTGGCTGCCACCCAAGTTATAGGAAGACATTTACAACCTCGTATAACAATAACTAACGGTCGCTAATATAGTTAGTGTCATTTTTATTAATATATTCAGCTACAATTCTTAGCAAACACTTTATAAGCATTGGTAAATGAAAGCCACTAAAAATATTTAATGTCCATTGAATATCGCTATAGAAGAGATAGTAACTATCGTTCTGTAACCACCATAGCAGCCAAAGTTATTTTGCAGAATTAGCTCTTGCATTTTCCTTTGCATCCTAAACTTGAAAAAAATTTGGTTGCTACCCGGGCTGTACGAATTTGTCGTTAAATATTTTTAGTGACTTATATTTAGTGATGCTAAAAAGTGTTGTTAAGATTATCGCTGAAAGTATTAGCAGAAAAGTCACTAAAAATATATATTTATTGATTATGAATTATCTCTATACAGAAGATTGTATGTATCTTATACAACCATGATAGCAGCAATTTTTTTTTATACTTATTCATTGGTGGAAAATTATGAGCAGATTAGGTATCAAATAATAGGGACCTTAAGAAGGAAGCTTCACATCTGCAATAGAACAGCAAAGCTATATCCACTTGACTGATAAATATACTTTATCTGTTACACATTCACACCGATGCTTGACTACATATTATCAGGGATTAGTTAATTAAGACAGCTTGTATGTACACTAAGACACTGCAATTAATATTTTTTGTTTTTTTAATCGGAAATCATTGGATTAAAAAAAAATAGTAAGATCGTCAACTTTGACCACCCAAGGTGCTTCTCCTCCTCTTTGCCTGTAAAACGTGCCGGAAACTGCCATGCGCCGCCATCTGCCACTCCTCCAAAACCGCATCAAAGTCAATTTGGTGCAACCCCGAGGCATCAAACAAGCAACCCTCTGGGAACCCGGCGAGCCCGTGGCACGGCGGCTTGGTCTTCCGGCGGCCAGCACCCACGGGCACGTTCCGGAGGGCCCCTCCGGCTGTCCAGTACCTCTGGCAGCCCTTGCAGAAGTGTCTTGGCTGGTGGACATTGTAGTTGTTGAAGTAGCAGAACTTGGTCTCCATGCTTTTGCACCTAGGGCACGGTATGATCTTGTCTGGCCTCTTGTCTGCTTGGTCCTCCTTACTTGTTGGCTCATCCTTTATTACCTGTCTCTCTTGTACCTCAATCGTCGCGCCGAATAGCTTGATGCCCGGTGCACCGCGTCCGTCGTGGACTTCCGCCATCCGAGAGATCTAACACAGAGAGATAGAGAAAGAGAGAGACGAGAGTTTGAGGGGCTAAAAGAGAGAAACTTTCATGTCTGATGAGAAGAGGTTGTCAAGCTTCATGTGTACATATATTGAGATTTGGGCGGGGGGGGGGGGGGGGGGGGGGGTGGGGGAGAATATGCTTGATATATAAAAAGGAAAGTAGTATGATTAAAAGAGGGAGAAAGCTTAATTTAATAATGGGGTGTTAGTAGAAAGACACGTTATAATATTCGAGCCGTTAATATTTACTTACGTGAAATACCTATATTACCTCAGATTGATTACTTTAGGTTTACGATTATTACACTCAGCCATATAAGATAAAGCTATTTACACTGCACCCTTGTCGCCGCACAAAAAGGCAATGCGACTGTATTGCCTTTTATTTTCCCCTCCCTCCCTCTTTGTCTCTCTCTATCTAGTACTACATGTTATCTAACACGAGATGGGTGTGCACTAAATAATTTGTACTTTCAAGAAAGCCAAATATGGCTCGTAGGGTAGTTAGCTAGTATCTTTATTTTAAGTTTAATTTTTTTTTATGTCATTCGGTATGAATGTTACTCGAAAACGACCTCTATACCTACCAATATCAGGGTCTTGCATAATTTCCTCACCAGCCAGCCGGCGACCATCATTCACCACCTATAGTTACCTACACAACACTATCGTACGTGAGTGCGCACAATTCCAACCATTATATATCTCACCCTCAAATTCCTCTTTCGATAAATGCATGTAGATACACTGATACATGCAGGAATAATTAGAACACGTGCGGATCGGTATTCATCGAGATTGTTGCAAGAATCATGTCGAGAAAAGAATGTAGAGGCGAGTGTTCATTGGCGATCATGGAGAGCGATTTTGCTACTACTGTAATCTTAGTGTTCGTAACATGCTCGAGAATTCAATTTCAGCTGTTCAAAGATGAAAAGTAATTAGTAGCATCTAGCATCACACTTTCAGTAAATTGATCTCAGAGTAGAGTACGTTAAAGATCCTTTTAAGGTACAAATCTGATGCCAAAGCTTTGACCAAAGCCCTACTAATTAATGCCAAGAGCACAATATTAACGAGAAACCCTGATTTTGAGTAAGAAAGAAGGGAACGCTTTTGAAAACACCGTAAAAACAATATATATTTTTTAAAGACATTAGGGGAAAGCAAAACAAAAAATGTAAAATAATGCAACAAGACATTAATGTGGCGGGGTGAAACTGCTGAAGGTAATTATTAATTAACCCTAAAAAAACTTGGACAAGAAGATATTTTTTGAGCCGCAAATTAAGAAACCATGCAAGTGGCTGGCACAGGAAAGTTGATGCTGAACTTTTTGTCCACATCATAATTCCACGTCATCATCGTGTTGTGTTGAAAAGTCTCACTTATTGAATGAAGGGCCCAGCGCCCAGGTGGGTTGCGTACAAAGTGTATGAAAGTGGAGACACAAAGGCTAAAGAGATAAAGCTTAAATTAAAGCCCTTTTTTATTTGGAAAGTTCCCCTCAAATCCCTTGCTTTCTGTAGATTAGCATTTAACATTATATATGGCCGCCACATCACTTCACATGGGGAGCTTCATCGTCATCGCTTAGATACCAACCACCCCCCCACCCTCCAACCCTCCTCTCCTTCGAATTTATATACTTAAATGCGATCGCTATTACATCTCGTAAACGACCATTAGTATGTTAATTATCACTACTATACCTCGTATGGTTTTGTAAAATAGCTATGTTAAGAATGTATTTTTATTAATTTTGATATTTACAGCAACGTTCATATTGACGGCCGATAACTGATCTGAGATACCCATGTGACTGTTTCACTCTTTTTAGACTTCCCAACATTTTAGTATCTTGGTTAGGTAGATGTTAATGGACCAACTAGATTACGCTTTACAAGATTCGTGTTGCATAATATGTCTAATCTTCATATTAATCTTGCTGTTTTTCAAATAAAATACTTGGTAGGACATATCTGAATCCGTACTCGCTATATTCACCTTATCTCTCTTGTCGCTTAAAAGTGCAATTAGCTAAAAAAGAAGGGAATTTCACTTGGTTAGTTTACGTATGGATAAGATAAAAACTAGTGTGTAGAGAAGTTTGTAGGGTATTGTAAGTGATGGACCGCAGACTACCCTCAAATACTAATTTTGCATGTTCAGAGAATAATCTTTGCTCTGTTGGCACATTTGGCAAATTTCTAACGTGATATTGTAAATTTATACTTTGACCCATCTAATGAAATATTATTCACATTTAAGTCCTTACTGTGGAATAGCTATCTGAACTTCCAATATTTTGTGGCAGTTTTTATTTATTTATTTTTTTTCAACCTCCCCCACCCCACAAAAAGGTTCAATGCTTTTAGTGGCCTTTCAAGATTACTCATGTCTATACCCAAGCCAATTATTGAGCGAGAGAAGAGTTTTGAATCGTGGTCTATCTTTTTGATATCTTAATATACACTACCTAAAGTACGTTTCGAGATTGTTCTAAATACAACGAATGTACTTTACTTCCTTTTTTTTTTCTTCTCTTTCGCCCTTCACTTTCCACATGCATGGAGACATGTGTTGCGATAACTAACACAGAAATAATTTTGAGGAAAAAAGGAACAAAATAAACAACTAAAGCCACCAAAAAAGTGATGATACGAAAGAGAGAACAGGTGCACTGATCCCTGAAGTTCGATGCTCATTATAGTGAAGTAGCTATTCCTTTTCGCTTTCAAATCTTTCTTTTCGGGCATCTATGAGAATTTTAGGGAAGACCTTATTGCTACTTTTCATGACTTATAATTGTAGCGTTGTGGTCCTTTATGTAGCTTTCAGTAACAAATATCCAAGTGTACCTTGATATTCGATTACTTTACTAAAAGAATCTTTACTTAGTCTAACAGCACAAAGTTGCACCATTGATAACACCTTTTCCTTATATAATCTAAGCAAAGAAGCATTTTCGTTGCTTTTAGTTGGAAAGAGTTGCACTTTTTCTTTAGGATGCTTTTAGTCTCTTTTGCACCAGAAAAGAAGAAAAAGAACAAGCCTCGATAAGAGTGCAAGTCCATTGAATGGTACTTGTACTAAACATTTGAAGTATAGTTCAAATCAAGCACATTGCTAGCCTTTTATGTTATGCATGACATACATATTAGGCGCATTTCCAGACGGACGGTAGAGATTTTGTAGAAACTATAGTATATTTTCTATAAATTTTGAAAATATTGACCATTGGTCCCGGACAATACATATTCTAGTGGTACATGATGCATGTTAAGCCAACCTCGTTCGAACTCATCTTTCGTTTGTCATAATTGTTTTGTGCATCCATTAAGGTGACACCTTGTTTAACTAAATTTATACCCTATATGCAATTAGGAACTTGCAACACATGATGCTAAAGAATATATTTTGACAAATTAGGTAATTTGATGGTGATAATGACAAAGTAAGATGAACGTTAAAGGCTTTTGATTAAAGAGTTAACTACTCCGTGACCACTGT
The DNA here is from genome assembly GCA_033070095.1 of Escallonia herrerae. Classification (NCBI taxonomy): domain Eukaryota; kingdom Viridiplantae; phylum Streptophyta; class Magnoliopsida; order Escalloniales; family Escalloniaceae; genus Escallonia; species Escallonia herrerae. Next base: position 116,132 of record JAVXUP010002109.1, on the reverse strand, counting down.
ACTAATAGGCAAATTTAATTTTTATCACATAACTTTGATTTGTATCGAAGTGACATTGGACTCGTCAATTTTTTTAATTAAGTTATTCCGTTAGCTTATGTCAATCCCAAGTCCATTAAATGACATAATTTAGGGGTGATTTTGTCCCTCTCTTTTCTTTTTCTCTACCATTTTCTTTCTTCTTCTTTCTCCCATCACCACCATGATCAAGGCGTCGCTGCACCTCACCCAAGCCTCACAACCCAGCATCATTACCTGTCTCTACCATAAACCCCTTCATCTACCACCCAGATTCTACAAGTTGGGCAAAGAAGAAATTCAGCCCTTTAGAGATAGTGGGGTAGTCAAATTCCCGTCACCACGTAGTTAAAATAAGCTAGCTAACTCACGAAGGCAGATTAGGTAGTGATGGTGATGATCTGTGGTGGTGACAATGGTAAGTAGGTGAAGATTGTAAAGGTGGTAGTGCAGGTTTGCTGCGATGGTAGTGGTTGTTGGTTTGGGTGAAACTGGGTTCTGTGAAATGATGATGGTAGTGAGTTTGATATAGCCGTTAATAATATTGCTAGTGGTGGCGACGATTTTCGGTGGTGATGTTGACATGAATACTGCTTTGATGCTGGTGGTGGTGGTGGTGAAATGGGCTTGCCGAAGTGGTGATCATAATGTCTGTCAGTTAATGATGATTACACTAATTGTGAATGCTTGCGGTGGTGTTGATGTTTTGCAACGATGTTTTGTGACGATAATTAATGTAATGGTGGGTTAGTTGCAATGAAGATGATGAAGGATTTGGAGTGATGAATGTAGGTTTGGTGTGGTGGTGATGATTGCGGGATTGATCTTTGTGGTGGTGACTGAGGTGCTGGCGACCGTGGTGGTAATTATGGCGATAACTATGGTGGGTAGTTTCTTTTAGTGGTGGTTGTGACGAAGGTGTGGTGGGGGTTTTGATGAAGACGTGGTGGTAATAGGTACGGCAGTGGCTTGGTCATGATAGTGATTGGGGCCGAGCCTTGATCATGGTGGCTGACGAGGTTTAAGTATGGTGACAGTGAGACTTGGATGAAGGTGCCAGCTTGGTCGTGGTGGTGGGTAGTGGGTTAGGTAGGACTGTGAGGCTTGGTTGTGGCAGTGGTGGTGGGTGTTGGACTGTGAGGCTTGGTTGTGGCAGTGGTGGTGGGTGTTGGACTGTGAGGTGGTGGAGGTGGGTAGTGGGCGATTGGGGTGAAAAAGATTGGAGGTGGTGGGCATTGGAAAATGAATTCTTCAATTACTTGACCTAATTGAGATCAAGTAATTGAAGAATTCAATTGTCACTTGGACACAAATCGAAGTGCAGTAACAATCAAGTAGGTAAGTCTTGTTTAAATGACCGGATTTTGATAGAATCGAAAATGTTTGGCTACAACTAATGTCAAGGCCACACCTACGGTGAGTGCTAGCCTACCTTGTTGCTTGGATTTTCTGTCTCAATTGTTCACAAGTAGAACAAAGGGTTCGTTTGACAAATTTTTTTTTTGGTTTTCAGTTTTTAAAGAGCAGCTTAATTTTTATTTTTTACCAAAACAAGTCGGTGTTTGATAACCTTTTTTTTTTTTAGTATTTGGTAACCCTTTTTATTTTGACTTTTTTTTTGGGTGGTTTGCGGTGGCGGTGGTGGTGGTAGGGCGTAGCGGTGGTCGACAGTGGTGGTGGCCGACTGTGGCTGGTGGCTGCCGGAGGCCGGTGACCTGAGGTGGCTGTCGGCAGTGGCAGCCGGCGGCCGGAGGTGGTTGCCGGCAGTAGCCGGCGGTGGTCGCCGACGGCCGGAGGTGGCTGTCGGCGGCCGGCGGGCGGTGGCTGCCGGCAGTGGTGGCCGGCGGCCGGAGGTGGGAGGGTGTTGGTGGTGGTCTCCAAAAAAAAAAACCAGTTTCTGGAGTTTTTTTTTTACTCTACAATTTACAAACTGATTTTTTAAATTGGAGAAGGAAAAAAAAATGGTTACAAAACGCACTTTTTTTTTCCAGTTTCCAAAACTGGAAAAAAAAGCTGCGTCAAACGTAACCAAAGAATATTGTAACTGCATAAAGCTTTGCCCTTGTTACTCTACGATAGCAATCATTATGCGACACTTGACATTAGTTGTCAACTTTGGTCAAATCCAGAATTGGTAATCCCTTTATTCGGAAATTAGAGTTTTAAAAGAAATTTAACTTGATACTTAAGGATAAGGCCCGACCCTAGCCATCACTCTTAATTCTTAGCATTTTAACGCTTACGCCTATATAAAAGGGACTTTCTTAGGTATATGTATGAACAACTTTTCATACTAAAACACCACCTTCATTCTAGCTATTTCAGAGTTTTATCATACTTACGTACTTTGATAATAGGGCATGGAATTACGCATTCCCCATTTTCTAATTAGTTTTAACAATCAAACCTTGTCGGAGCTTTGGGAATTCTAGACACAAAATATAGTCATTCCGTCTCTTAAGTAAGATATTTTTATTTTTTTTTATTTGACAAGCTATACCGCCAAAGCATGTTTAGCTGCCGTCAAAACAAAATACTGCTGTAATATCAAGATGTCCTTGTCTGAGTACAAAACAACGTACTTCATTCCCCAAACAGTATATGTTATGATATTCTATTTCTTACTTTTACGATAGAACAAAACGATAATGAGCGAAGAAAAGCAACCATTTTGGGTTATGGCCACATTATTGGTAGCATTATCGTTAACCCAATGCCTCGGGGCAGAAGGTTAGACCTTTACAATCAACTAAAATGCAATTCTATTATACCAGATACAATTTAAGTATACTAAATGTAGATCTAGTAAACAAGATACAGTTTTATTATAATCCAAAAGTGCTAATGTTTCCTTACTTATTGTGCACACTTGAATTATTTTATATCTTATTAAGTAGGCAAGCAGCCTGTCAGCAAGTTGCAAGGGTTTATTTTCCCTTTTCGGCCTAAGCAGTCTTGGGTAGGGAACAAGACCAGATAAGCAAACGCAACTGTTCGTCAACTCATCTTAAATTTCCTCACAAGTAAGATGTTTCTTGTCTACAACTTTAAAAGCAGATTATTATACTTTAAATAGTTGATTACTTCCATTGGTAAGGGATTGACAATCCTACTTGAGCATCAAATTGTCCATTACATCTTGTCTCATATGAATAGTTTAGTCGTATTCAAAAAGTTTAAACTGTCAGAAAATAGACCCGACAATATTATCCTGTTTAATACTTTCGCTCACATGCAAGCTCCCGATTACACGTAAAAAGACAAATCAATATGCACCACCACCAAGTATACACATAATCAGAGTGCAAATTGCCATATTATAAGGGAAGACCAAATATGCAAGGAGGAAGAATCAAACTCAAAGCCTTGTCGAACCAGAGTTTCAATACCATGTTAAGTTAACATTTGTTCGTTCATATTCCTCAATACTCCCTCAAGGAAGATCTACCCATGTGGAATCCTAGTCTCCCGGGTAACTTCACTATATCTAGTGCCTACAAACTTTGAATGATAATGAGAACAACAAAGAAGAAGAGTATAACAGCTGGTGCTGGATAAGAAAACAGAAATGACCCCAAGAAAATCATTCTCCACTGGCTTATCTTGTGGGACAGATTACCCACAAATGAACTTCGGTTCATAAGAAACATCACGAACAGCAATACTTATCAGACGTGCAATCTTGCCATTGAAACATCCACACACCTCATAAGAGACTGAGGTCCCAAGGCTAAAAGATTGTGGAGAAGAATTGTGGATCAGCAACAGTTTGATACTGCTGCTAGTGAAAGCACCCTGGACTGGTTAAAAGATAACATCATGAACAAAAAAAACAAAAAAAGACTTGACTTTGAAGGAATTCCACGGAACTATATCTTTGTTGCTATTTTATGGCAGGTCTGGAAGGATAGAAACAAAGAATGCATAGAAGGGGTTTTGGTAGATGAAGAAAATTCTTGGAGATGTGCCCTGAATTTTGCTAACGATATCACAATTGCATATGTAAAATCAGGGCAGGAGAAAGAACCTAAACTAATTTGTCGGTCTCTTCCCCACTACAGTCAAAATCAAAGTCAACATTAATGGAAGTAAAAAGGAGACGAGGGAGTCTATGGAGGAATCATCGGAGATGACAAAGGTTTCCTGGTCAGGAGGCTACATAGGCTCACTTCCTACCAGCAATGCACTTGAAGCTGAATTACATGGAGCGTTGAAGGGTCTTCAATTTATCAAGGACAAAGGGTTCAAAGACGCGGTTTTAGAGACAGGCTCACAATAAGTCAAGAATCTTCTGACCAAGGAACACAATCCCTGGCACCCCTTTGCCAACCTGAGCATGGATTGCCGCTTCCTAATGAATACGACTGATACCTCCATTCCTCCATTCTCCATGTGATAAGGTGCAGAAGTGAGAAGTTGTTACTGCAACTTCAATATTAGATGTAGGTAACAAACGCTAAGGTGCAGATCAGACATGAGAGTTCCTGCATAAATGGCGCGTGTCACCGTTGCTCAAATCCCTCATACTCCAAACTAGTCGAGCTACAAAGTAAATTCCAACCGGTGAACTTTATTGATGGAAATCTTTTGTAACAGACATTAGGAGCAAACACCGTTGAACTTATTCATCCCAAAAAAAAATTAGCAAACAACATTTTTAAGCGTAAAGCATCGGCCATGACTAGATTTTAGAGACTATCTAACACTGCCTGATTCTAGCACTAGTTGAACAAAATGTCTCAAGGGTATCAAGAGTGAAATGAAACTTGAAAGTTCCGCCAAGTTGAACGTAACAACTGATAATAGAGGAGAAGTCTTAATCTTCGATAAAGGCAAAAGAAGATGGAACTAAAAAATGGGGGCAGTCTGCATTTCCTCATAAATAGCTGACTGAAACTCATTTTTTACCCAATGCATACAGCAAAAAGTGAAGCTATCAATGCACATAACCTCAAGAAAAGCCTACAAATTACTTACAGATGAAATTAAAAACATATATGACCAGTCTCACCAACTTCTTTGCTTTTCAGGACTGGGGACAATCACACTGGAAGAATCAAGTGTCGCTCCAGTTATCATCTTCTTCCCCATCATCACTTCCTACAGCCTGACAAGTATTTCAAGTGAGAATTAGTGGCGTTATTCCTACAGGGATAGGTGCTAAAGTCTGTGTGTGTATGGGCATGTATGAGCGCGTGCGCGCGCGTGTGTGAGAGAGAGAGAGAGACCTGGCGTATTGCATTTGCCTTCTCCAAAATTGCAGAGACCTTAAAATTGGTAGGGCCACTTGGTGTAAAGGTTGGCCGTGCTGGCACAGTTCGTTTCAGATTGAATGACTGGAATAACAAGAAAAGACGTGGCAGAGGTCAATGCAAATTTAATGAATCTTGCAGGATATTAATTTCAAAAGTATAATGGGGGGAATTGAGACGGGAGCACCAAGTTGAGACGGAAGTGGAAGAGAAAGAATTTCGCCTTTAGACCTTGTAAATGGTAGGGGCCGTGGACAAGATCATTATAACATCTTCTCATATGAGGAGACAGAATTATTAATTGGAGGATTTTCGTTATTTCAGAGTTCACGATATGCCAAGCGCGTAACCCATCCCAATTATGCAAACCTCAGGTTCATTTCTAAAGCAAAAGCCACCAAATGGGTACTCACTTTTGTCCTAATCTGATTAAGGAAGTCGTCTTTTTCATCCATGTCCCCGCCATTTATGGTCTCATTAGTATCCTGCCTAATTAGCTTCTGCTGGTCCGGCTGCTGTATGCATAATCACCAATTAGTTACTTATTCACTTCTGTTGTATCAAATTTCATATCAAATACGTACTCTCCACTTCTCCAGTGATAAATAATATGAACAGAAAACAAATAAAACCAAGGGTTACCTTCCTCTTTGGTGTAATTGCCAGCGTCTCAATTTGATCTCGCTTTACTGAGGCTGGCTTAGGTTGCAGGGAGATGGTGGACGCCAAAAGCTTCAGATCGCATGTACGATCTTGGGTTTCAGAAAAAGCATCTTCCTTCTCTGTTACCACATCTAGATGTGGTTTCGTCTCCCGCCATTGCGCGGGAGGGAGAGGAGGTGGTGGTGGTGTAGTCTCGTTGAGATGATGTGACTCTAGCAAATACTTCGTTTCAGAGTCATTGGCTAATTCTTGCTTGAATAAAGGGTTCAGAGTATCAATACTTGGAAGTTCAAACAAATGACTGGACTGTGAAGGCTCCAAACTGTCCTCGATAACAGAACTTTGTGGTGCATGATTTTCTGGAACGCCTCCTAGGACTGTTCCTCTAATTTCCAGAGAGCTTGAAACAGATTCTGCCGATGAGATTCTGCAAAAAGCATCATACAGCTCATGGTCCTTACTTTTGGGAGATTCACTGGGTTCCCACCGCTCGGAATTTGATTCGGAGTAAGTGCTTAGACAGTCGTCCGACATATAAGGAGAAGATCTACAGAATGTGTCATCATCAGAGTCTGAACCAACGTCATGCAGCAAATCGGCAGGTTCTGGGACCAGCTGAAATGAAGGGAACATATCTCCACTACTTTCACTATGATTAGTCCCGTCAGGAAACTTAAGTTTCAGTCTGGAAGCCTCAAAGCCATCTATAGGCTGGAAAGATATTTTCATATGTTCAAGCGGTGGTGACGAAGTAGGTGATGTTAATGAAGATCCACTTCTAGAGTGCTCCGTGAAGGTCCTTCCAGAGCTGGCAAGATTGTCATCCTTGAGAAGTGATACTTGCCTTTGGAAACTATTTGCAAGTCTTCCATTAGTAAAGTCAAGCATCCGAGATGAAGTTTTCCCCTGAGCATGATTACTACGTTGAAAATCAGAAGATTCTGGAAGTTTGACATCTAAATCAGTTGGTGATATTCTCCAAGATGGCCTCTTGCTAGGGTTATCAACCTCGTTACCATCATGGATGGATGTGGAGCATGTAGAGCTTGGCTGTTCAAAGATACCGGAGCTCTTGGCCACCACATCTGCTTTTACTGCATTTCCATCACCTTCAAGGATATTAGTTGGACTTGAAGGGTCAACTATCTCATCTCTACTTTTGGCCACAGAATCTTGATTGACAACATCCAACACATTGAAAACAGGAGGTTTTGATGGCTCGAGTCCCAGCAGGCCACCATTTGTCCAGAACATAACTGACTGAACGCCAGAGGGAAGAGAGGTAGATTTTTGAAACCTGCAAGGACTGCTTACTGTACTTCTATTCTCCGAAGCCTCTGAATTGAGTACTTTAGAGCCAGAGGATGATACATTGCTGACAACGGTTTCTACATTTGGACCATCTACACCATTAGCAGTTCTATGTATATCAATATCTGGCAAAGTAGCACGAGTTGTTGATATGCCAGCCACTTTAGCGGACTGAATGTCGGCATCACACTCCGAGGAGAGTGAGTTGGGATTATCCCCAGATGTTCCATTGTTTGAAGAACTGCAAGCGGCCATATGAGGGTCTGGGGAGATCTCGGCGGTGTTATGATCAGATATAACCTCATTTAAGGAAGTGTGAGATGGAGTATCACTTTCGAAATTCGATGGAACATCAGCAGCCAAATGTTGTGCCGCAAGCCTATGCGCTACACCTTCTACAGCTATATTGTTCAATGACGAGTATCGTTCCACTTCTCGCTTTGTTTGGCACTCTAAATCACTTTCAGGCTCTGATTCAATAGTGTTAAGTGCATCCACGTAATTATCTGTTTCACTGTCAATATCATCAAGTTGGTTCCCACCATTGACAAATGCTGGCATGTCCTTGACACCAAAGATGAAATGGTTTTCATCAACAGAGGTCACAGTTCCCCTATTCGGAGTATCTACGTTGAAGTTTCTTGGGAGCACCTCAGTTGTTTCATCACAATCATATTTGTGTCTAGATGGTCCCATTATTTCTGTCTTTTCATCCCAAGTAACACAAGATGAACTGGCACCTGTTTGCTCTGGCGAGAAAACGTTTTGAATATCCTCTCCAACTCTGTTTTGTCCATCAAGAGAAGCGGAATCAAGGCTACTAGGCGTGTGTATCTTTACTTGAGGAGGAGGCAATTCCTTGGGTACATGTTCTTCAGTATCTTGGTGATCGTAACTAGGGTGGAAAATGCATTCTATGTACCCTGACCCAGCTCTAGAATCAAGAGAATTTGATCGTTCTCCCAGTTCAGATTTCAAGGCATCATCTACTGTGGAGACAGAAGGAGACGTTCGCTCATCAAAATTTGTAGAAGCAAACTGCATTCTGCATAATCAGTCATAAATTTGAACTTCAATTAAACGGGCAAATTGAAATATTAAAACTGTAGAATATCAAAATATCATATGCCAGTCTCTTTTGACAACCAATTTTGACACCAACACATACAGACAATATACCTGCCACTATGAGTGGATATCGGTGCACCGTGTGAGACTTCTTTATTCCTCAGCAATGCTCTTTTTTTCTGCCAAGTTTTCTAATCCATTAGTAAAAAAATTCAATACAAATAACATACTACGTAAAGCTCAACTTGTATACCTATTGCACAAGAATAAGTAACAAAAAGCTTAGGAGTCCTTGCTCCTACCAAAAAATTCTCATAAAACATTTGATTTTGCGACCTTACAGCATAAACACACCTTGTTTTTATGAGCCTTCTTAACTAGTGGCACTTTCTCAACACGTGCTTCAGTAGCCAAGCCAGCTGATGCTATTTTGAAGAAGGTTGGATCTGAATATCTCTTTAAGCAAGATCCAGGCCCACCAGTGTCAAATCTGAAAGACAAAGCTGATAGTTTGAGTACCCAAAGTCAACTGCAATAAGTAAGAACTCAAGAGTTGGACCATACTTGTCAAGCAGGTGCAAGCGTGGAGGACTACGGCATTCTTCATAGGAATCCATAATAAATCGAGGCAAGTCACTATATATAAAGTGATTCTGTTCATTTCGCACAGTGGCATGCCATTGGGAACCTGCAAAGCAACTGCTTTCTGTAAAGGACTTGAAGAACTGGCACTAATAGTACAGCAACTTCTGTTGATAAGTAAACTCGTGATATACATATAGAAACTCAGCTTTACATGGGCGACACTAATTTTCTTAAGTATATAGTTGGTTTCATAATAAGTAACATCATGACTAAGGTGTAGAATTGAAGCTTAACTGGTCTATAAAGTGAATCAATGACAACCTCTACAAAAAGCACTAGATTTATGTTTACTTGTTTGTCAGTGAATCCCTAATGTAATCTGAGAAAACAATCCCATGAATGAAAGGGAGCAATGATGACATGCAAAGACAGCATTTAGTGATTCAAGGGTTGCCGTGATATTCAAGTAAAATTCAAACCATCAAGTTCGGAAGCACTATTTCACACATATATAAGGGAAACAAGACCTAGTATTGTACACCCTTAGCTAGACACAGAAAAGTTAGGAAAGCCAAAGCACAGGTAAATTAGCCATACCAGATGTGTAAGCAAAGTGTAAGTGGCTCTTTTGACCCAGTATGGCCTTCTCAAGCGGAGGAAGTGCAGTTTCAATCTTACGTACACGAACCATCATCTTATGGCTTCTAGAAGATGTAGTCATCACTTGTTCCTGTAAGCCATGAAAAACCTCTGCTGCAAATCTACACACGTAAAAGATTCTAGCTCAGCATTCTAAGAAACCAGAGAACCTTGGAAATAACATGCTCAAAAAAAAAAAAAAAAACTAAAGTTAATTTCTTAAGTTTCAGTATATCAGTTAAAAATAGCTTAGTGGCATTTTCCCTCCCTCCCTCTGATCAATCTGTTATATGATCAACGTGTCTGACCTTGGTTCATATCCTATATCCATAAAAGATTCATACCCTTGAGCTCAGCCTCTGAAGCACGGACACCTCTCCTAGGTGGAGGTTTGGTGTCCTAAACGGACGGACACCCCGCCACTCTCCGGACACCGCCAATCGGTGTCGGAATTTTTTTTTTTTAACTTTCCGACACCGTGTCGAACACTTCGTCGAGGAGTGTCGGACACGGCATCTGCAGTGTCGGACCGTTTGGAGCTACTTTGCAATTTTTTGAACTAATTTCAGGGGTCAAGAAATTGTGCCCTAATCTGATCTTCACTCACCTTACGGCCGTCGCCTATCTGAGAAGGGAACACTCACGTTACGGAAGCCTTCGAAGCTTTACAGACTAGTAGCCGTCGTCGGAGCTGTCGAAGCTGGTCGCCAAACATTCCAACGCCGTCGCCGATAGATCCAGACTATCCGGTCGCCGTCGCGAAGACCGAAGCAGCTGACTCGCTGGATAGATCCAGACCTCCGCCGTCGTCGCTGACCCACAGGTTGCGGCGGTGCTGGAGCTTCTTTCCGTCATCCCTCCCGTCTTTCTCTTTTTTTCTTTTCTCCCTTTTCTTCTCCCGTTTCTGTCCTTCTCTTTTTTTCTTCCTTTTGTCCTCCGTTTCTGTCCTCTCTCTTTTTTCTTTTCTCTCTTTTGTCCTCCTGTTTCTGTCCTTTTCATTTTCTTCCTTTGTCCTCCCATTTCTTTCTTTTCTTTTTTTTTTCTTTTCTCCCTTCGTTGTTGCATTTTCAGTGTATTAACTAAACAAATATTGATCAAATAAATTATAACTTATAGTTTTTTATTATTATTTGTTATTTTAGATTGTGAAATATATTTGATATTTATTAAAAAAATATATATATAATATAAAATATATTTAAAAAATAGCGGTGTCTTGCGGTGTCCAAAATCTGATTTTTTGGAAATTGCGGTGTCCGGTGTCGGTGTCCGACACCGACACCGTGTCCGTGTCCGTGCTACCTAGAGCTCAGTGCATACATGCAAGGCAACAAACCTGCAGGTCTGCTCGTTAAAGACGCATATTCTCTTCGCATTTCACGTTACCTTTGTCTGATGCTAGGAAGATTTTCATGTTCCTTTAATATATAGCTTTTTTGAAAACTTGAAACCAGAACAGAGCCAAAGGGGTCCTAAGTAGTTGAAGTAAGACTGAACATATTCTTCAAAAGAAGGGAAGCAAAATCCTCAAATTCACTAAATTTTGTTCCATCCATATGAAAAAGGTGGAATCTTGGTAATGCAAAAGAAAGCATGGAAAACCCTGAGAGGAGAGTTAGTTTTCCATGACGAGAACATAATGGAAACAGTCGGCTGGATAGAAACCGGTCTGTGAAAATGGGGTGGAATTACATAACCAATGAATGTAAAGGAACCAGAAGTAAATTCAGAATACGCCCTCACCAAGCGGAAGAAAACCATGTTTCCAACCTTCTTTCTAACAAAGGATTCTGTTACATACAGTACCTTTTCATTTCTATCTTGAAAATTAACCTTGACTGGATGCTCCGTTCTGCCTTCTTGCCAGGCACCGGGCATATGATTTGACTCCTTACAGACCATGTCACTGCTGTTGCATCTCAACCTAAAGGGTCCGACAACCCTCACAAACCCAGACACAAGAGCCTAGCTCAAGGGGACAAGAAGCAGGCGAGAACTAACAGCATGGTGAAACTTACCCTTAAAGTCAAGAAATAAGCTCGATATGGACCTGATCTAAAGAACCCTCCAGCTCATAATATCCTCTATGTGCCTTGGCCAGATATTTTCTACCTTGATAACAGGCTATAGCCAGCTACTTTTAATACGTAGAAATAGTACCTCCTGTAACACCTCAAACAATACTCTTTCAACTATAGATCAACAAAGGATCATGACATGTTGCTTGTGTTTGAGGACGTCGAGAAGGTATTTTTGACCCGTCGCAAAATCTCTAGGCAGAGGTAATTCTATGAGAGAGCTCACTAGTTAGACATCTAAACTTCGCTTAATAAAGTAAAAATTACGTTAAACTAACAAATATCAAGTTCAGTCACACGTCAAAACCACCAGTTAACCATGCTTGCTTGTAAATTAGTGTGAAAAAAGACGTGTCCCTCGAAAATGCACATAACAGGCCCCACCGAGCACTCTTTCTCAACACACTAGTCAACATCCTCGGTAATTTTGGCTTTGGCATTGCCACAAGAGGAAGTAAAATCATGTTGCTGCCACCCAGGGGAATAGCATTGACGTTATCTATAATCCATAACATTATCAGATGGTTATCCCCAAGTCTGCAAGCTTCAGGACTCAATGTTGTAAATCAACCACATAGATCACTGCAATTTCCATTTGATATTGTCAAAAGGTCCTTGTTTATTTTCAGATACTTTCACCACAATATTAAACTAAAAATAATATATAAAGAATGAGAACATAAAAACAGAGATTTACATGTATATGCCTCAGAACTTATGCTTTAAATAAATGAAGTTTCTCAATCCTCCTTCCAGTGAAGGGCAGAAACATATGGTAAGCCACTGCATTCATACTCCTGTACAACTTAATACAGTAAAGCAAGTGACCGGATTGACTCGGCATTACTGCAAGCATGCATTAAGAACAGCTAATTTCACACACCAATCATTGCAATTAATGGACTGTTAAGTAACTAAATTCTCTAAATTCAGCAACATTGAACACCATAAACACAGAGTCAAACACTGAGCAGTTCCAATGGCAAATAATATACTAAGTGACAAGATTTACTTGGTATGAATGCAAAGCTTGCATTCATAAAAAGCTAATTTCACAGATCTTATTATTGCAACAAAGAAACTATAAGCAACAGCAGAGTTCTTCAATTCACCATAATTGACCATCATAAGTACAAAATAAAACACTAAGCTGTTCCACTAGTAACTAATACTTTACACTAAAGCAAATTCACTCGGCCACAAGACAAAGCATGCGTTCATAAAAGGCTAATTTTCACATGCCTCATTCTTGTAAATTCACCAAAATTGAACATCATAAATACAAAATCAAACACTAAGAAGTTCCAATGGACAGGAATAATACTGTACAATAAAGAAAGTGACTAAATTTACTCGGCATTGATGCAGTGCATGCATTCATAAAAAGCTAATCTCACATGCTTTAATCATAGCAAGCAATGAACTATTGAGAAAATAAACTTCCTCAAATTCGAAAATCAGGAGCAGAGTGTTAAACAACGAGCAGTTGAGATGGAAAATAGTACAGAAAAGCAAGTGACAAATTTTACTTGGCATCAAAGCAAGCACGCATGCATAGTAACCTAATTCTATAGGCCTTATGATCGCAACTAATACACTATTAGCTTATTAAGTACCTACAACTCTTCAAATTCAAGAAACTTGAAGATAATAAACACAAAATCGAACAATGAGCAGTTCCAAGTAACAAAACTTACTAGGCATTAGTGCGAGCATGTATTCATAAAAAGCTAATATCACGTGGTATCGCAATCAATGAAATATTAAGTAACTACAGCTCTTCAAATTAACCAAATTTGAACGTAATAAACATAAAATCAAACACTAAGCAGTTCCAACTGTATTGATGCAGCGGTGGCATTCATAAGAAGCTAACATCACACGCCTCGTCATCGCAATCAATGAACTATTAAGTAACTAAAACTCCCCCAACTCACCAAAATTGAGCTATCATAAAAGCAAAATCAAACAACGAACCGTTCCAATTCTGTGAACATTCACTATAATAGAACAAACGCCCAAAAATTCACTAAAACTGAAAAGAAAAACACCGTGAAAATTCAATAAAACAAGTGGACAGTAGCGTACTCGGCGAGATCGCCTAATTGGCGCAAGATCCCGACCAGGCCGGCGACCGCAACCCCGTCGAGCACCGCCTTCGGATCCTCCTTATCCGCCTCTCTGTACAGCTCCGGCAGCCCCAACCCGTACTGGTTCCGGACCTCCACTCTCACCAGCGGCATTGTAGTCTCTCCGTCTCTAGTTTCTCACTCTAGGTTTTGGGTTCTTCGTTCTTACTACCACTACATGAATCTAATTAATGAATAAATTAAATGACGGAATCATGTGGGAGTAGACAGAGAAGATTAGGTGAGGGGATGTGTGCAGATTAACTACTCAGAGAGTGATATTTATATATATTATCTACGGACGATCAGATCTAAATCATTAGTTCGTCAAGCAGGACGGAGCATTGGAATCGATCATGAGCGAGAGTAAAAGCCCTAGTCATTTTGAGTTAAGAAAAAGTTTTGCCGCTTTCAGAGTGTAGGAAATATATTATGAAAAATAATAACGATATGTAACGGCTATTAATTCTCAATTGAGGACGGAGGCCTTAACTTTCGTTTTTGGGGTCTCGATTGTGATTGCAGCTAAAATTTATTGATTATAAAAATAATATGAGAGCTTATAAAAAGCGGACAAAAAGGGGTGCAGGGGAGATATTGTAATTTTTAGGTGAAGTGGATGGATCAGGAGGAGCTTGATCGAAGAAGACATTGCCAACTCTACAAGCCATTCCCAAATAGTGAATGTGGGAATAGAGAGAGAGAGAGAGTCATTGTTGTAAGGAAATGACTAGGTTGCCCTTGATGTTTTAGTGTTTTGCCAGCTCGGAGAGTTGAGGGTGGGTTCCCATGATGTTTTTGGGAATTTGGAGTTGTTTACGAATCCGCCGTCCAAGATTCTTCATTAGTTAAATTGTGTGTCTGTGTGTGTGATGTGATGATTAGCTCTGTACTTAATTTGGTATTAATTGCAAATAAATTTAATTATATATTTTTTTATTTTTTAAAATAAGAAAGATTTTATAAGTATTTTACATATTCACCCTTTTATATATTTATTTATTTTTCTCTCATATTTAATCGTTTACTAACTCATTTTTTTTTCTCTCTCTTTTGACCTACTTTCTTCTCTTCATTCCCTTCTTTTATTTGTGATAGAATAAAAAATTCATAAAATATGATTCATATCCTAAATAAGTCTACAAGTCAAACTGATCAAATAATTAGAACCGGAAGGAGTAGTTTTTTTGTCGAGTGTGAGCGACAAAAGTGGAGTACGATTATCAGTTTTACGTACAAATCTTTTGAAAACGATCCAGACGTAGATATACGTTTAAATATAAGAAAATGTACTTATTTGGAAGAACTTTGGCCTTTGGGCATATAGTAATTCTTTGTTTTGGTTTAACACTTTCACTCATGATATTCAAAGTTGTGAAACTTGCACAAAAGGAGAGAGCAACTACCATATCATGCCGCCACCTTGTAACTTAACCCCGGTAGAGATCTGTAAAAAAGCAAGGGTAAATTACACACGGCACCCCTGAGGTTTGCCTTAACTACACACGGACCCCCTATCTTTGTAAATTACACCCTGCTCCCTGAGGTTTGTCATTGTATTACACAAAACTCACTTCCGTTAGGGAACCGTCAAAAAAATTTAGGGCAACACAAATTTATTATGATATACCAAAAGTACCCTTAGATCTTTCCCTTTCTTTCTTCCGTCCAAATTCTGCTCATTCCAAGAGCACCGGCGACTCTAGATTCTGGCCAAAGCACGCTAAGAAAACATGGCGTTCACAGATCTGTGCCCAGATCTGGGTATTTCTTCCCCTCTCTCAGAAGGTTCCTCAGTTGTTCAATCAAGCACAACTAGATTCTTGTACTCTTCAACCGAAATAAGCCGCGGCTTTTCACTGAAGGTAATCAGCTTCCCCTTCCATGGCTCCTTGCTCAATTCTGAGATTAACAACCCAACTGCAACAGACACTTCCAATGGAGCGCCTGCCATTTTATCCAAGACATCACAAATTGCCAGACAATTTTTTAGTTTCCCCTTCTTGCCAAGATCATCCACCATCCTCTTTCACTGAAGCTTCGCAACTTGCCTGTCATCAGCGTCATTGAGCGACGCTTTGAGCTCATGAGGAAGACGAGCACTGGCTGTAATTTTTGCCATCCCAGCCTCTACTTGCTCTAGATAGCCTTCGAATCGCTCCTTGTCGTGCTTCAGAAATTTCTCCTTGTAGTTGTGCATTGCCACCGAAGCCACACGGTTGACGGCGATCAACCAGATCTGAACTGGACGGCGAGGATCTGAAGTGGATCTGACACAAACACCGTCTTTATGGATTACTGATTGGAGATGGCCTGGTGCTTGTCGCCTTGAGCTGGGCAAGCTCGGCGAGGCGCTATTCGAGGAAGGAGGCAAGTCGTGAGTGCTGTGATTGGAGGGCGGCGAACTCGGAGGAGAGGGAGACGTGCTTCTGCTCGAAGAGGGAGCAGATATGCTCGGCGGTGATGGAGGCGGCATCAGCCTGGGCCCTGACGGATCTGACACAAACACCGTCAACACCAAGTCCATCTTCAATCTGTATGGCACCGATTCCAATTGGTATGGCACCGATTTTTCTAGGAGGAGCTGTCGTGGCGGTGACCGTGATGGGGCGGGGGCGCGCTAGCGGCGCTGCTTGCCTTGGCTTCGTGAGAGAGAGAAGGGGGTATATTAACTTGTTTATCAGGGGTATTACCGTAATTTTCTTACTTCTGTTAATTCTTTGAACGGAAAAATAAAAAAGTGTAGTTTAGTGTAATTTACAAAGATAGGGGGGTCCGTGTGTAGTTAGGACAAAACTCAGGGGTGTCGTGTGTAATTTACCCAAAAAGCAAAGAGAAAGGTTGTGAGGTGTGAGGGATATCTTTTCGACAAAACCAAGGTAAGTAGGTAACCCCATAGACAACTCCATTCATATATATATATATATATATATATATATATATATATATATATAATATAAAGGTTTAAAAGGACTGCATCAGCATCTCAGTCAGTGGAGTTGACTCACCACCCTCTCTCTCTGTCTGCATGTGCAAAGGTTTGGAGTTTGGTTGTTTGACTTGATTTAGCCGTTGGCATCTTTACTTATCAAGCTTTTCACTCCTTTCCGTGCACTAAAGGAGTTACAAATTGTAACGATTAGATTGGTCAAAGCCTTCTACTAACTAAAGTTTGTGTGTGTGTGTGTGTGGGAGGGGGGTTGGGATACCTGCTATAACTCATGGTTACAATAAGATGCTGTACTCATTTTTGAGAGAGAGGGAAGAGAGAGAGAGTGTGTGTGTGGCAGGGGGGGTTGGGATACCCTGCTATAACTCATGGTTACAATAAGATGCTGTACCCATTTCTGAGAGAGAGGGGCCCCTCTCTCTCTTCCCTCTCTCTCTCCCCCCTCTCTCACAAAAATAGGTACAATACCCCTGCTGTAATTATGGGTTACTGCTGTAACCATGAGTTACAGTAGGGGACACACACCCCACCTCTGATTTCGGAGGATATCTAATATAATTGCATTGACCCATCAGGAGTTGGATTAAATAGTGAAAAACAGTGCAATTTGGCAAGGGTATATGAGTTTTTTTTTAATAATTTTTTGTTGATGAATAATGAATAATAAATAATTTTACACTTCATTTTTTGGTCTTCTTTTGTTAATTAATAGAAATTTACTGCTACAGCTAGTGTCACTGCCACTACTACTGCACACGCAAATGCAACTGCAACTGCAGCAGTAATTGCAACTGGAAGCAAGTGCAATTGCAAGTAGTAATGCTACTGCACTGAGAATATTGGACAGCTGTGTGGGAGATTTGCACGAGAGAAGATTGGCAGCCCTAATTAAGTGGCTGGCCACCTGGTGTTGCTGCTAGTGATATAACAAGCCACTGGACCTGTTGTTGCTACACCTCCCGTGGTTAGTGCTACAACAGGACCTAGATTTGCCACTGCAGCTGTTGTGTCAAAAACTTTGCCCTCATGTTGCATCCAGACGACTTCTGCCGTTAATTCTAGGTTCTAGCAATTTAAATTCTGTTGAGACGGCAACATGAAATGCTCGTTTTGAAGCTGCGTTAAGAAGACCAAAGACCGATGAAGTTGTTAATAAATTAACACAGAATGTATCTATTGCAAAGCAAACGACTGTTGGTAAGAACAAGGTTCATGTTGCCAAGAAGCAAAAAGATATTTGGAATGGGTTGTATGGGATGCATCTATGTTGGACGGTAGTTGATGTTAATGCACTTTGAATATTTAATTGCTTATGCTACTAGTTCATTACAAAAAAAATCCACTTTTGGTGGCGGAATATTCTCCCCCTAAAAGTGAATATTCCTTCGGTAAACCGTCATTAGAAGACCGTGGGTAAAAATCCTGTCCCTAAAGGATTAGTGCCAAAATTTGGTGGTCTGTCAATGAAAATTAATTTTTACCGACGGAATCAATGATATTTAGCAACGGAATTTTTCATCACTGAAGGTAGTTTCTATATTTTGTCAAAATTTTGAATTTTGGATAAAACTATAAAATAAACATTTAGGCGACATAAATTTCGTCGCTAAAAGTCCATCACAAAAGTCTTTAGGAACATTTGTTTCGTCGCTAAAAATCTCTCTCTAAAGTTTAATGACATTTAGCGATGGAATTAAAGTTTATTGATATGCAGAAGCATTTTTAGGGACGGAACTCCATCGCTAAAAGTTTAAAAAGGCTATTTTTATTTTTTGTTATTTTTTTATAAATTCAAACCTATTTCAAACAATTAACCCTGAATACAACAAAAGGAATGAAGAAAATCTCATACACCACCAACTAAAACTCAATACAACAAATTACATACACCACCAACTAAAGCTTAATATAACAAATTATATGTTCAATAAGATCACAATGTTCAAATCCCAAGAACAAAATAATAAGTTTCATTGAATCAAAAACAAAAAGATCCTTGCTCCAAAGCCTGCACAGTATCTTTCTTTTCACAGTTGTTACTTGTTCCTATGTGTCGATCACAGCCTGAAAAGGAGTATCAGTTGTACAAATTTGTTTATAATGAATAAAATGAAAAGAAGAAAACTACTTGCTAAGTTTCAAGTTTGAACCATAAAAAACCTTGAAGGTTCATAAAACTCTAGGTGTTCACTCCAAAAATGACAAACAAATATTTATGTGCATGACTTAAGCATAAATGAACCGTAAGCGTAAGTGTGGCATACTTAAATAGTTAAATAAAGACATTCATTGTTAGTAAAGATCC
Organism: Escallonia herrerae; assembly: GCA_033070095.1. Lineage (NCBI taxonomy): Eukaryota > Viridiplantae > Streptophyta > Magnoliopsida > Escalloniales > Escalloniaceae > Escallonia > Escallonia herrerae. The sequence goes on along the minus strand of JAVXUP010002109.1, from coordinate 97,134 downwards.
TAGACAACACTTGAATTCCTGGAAGCCTTACACAGGCGAATTTAAATGTGGCATACTTTAAACAGTTAAACTAGAGGCTGTAACAAGAAAAGTTTGGATTGATTAAATAAAGACATCCAATGTTAGTAAAGATCCTTGACAACACTTGAATTCCTAGAAGCTTGACATGAGAGAGTTAAAGAGAAAGAAGTATCTATCAGATGGAGGGCAGGAGGAAAGATACAAATGCTTCAAGACTACAAGAGAAGCAACTAGCTCTAAATCTCCTAAAGTAACTTATTTACCATGTGTTTTGTTAGCTCTTGCCCGTGATTCATTTTACGGTCTTGGGTGACAGAAAATCTTACCTGAATTAGATGAATCTGGATGTGTGATCGATCTTACATCATATTGGAGGATCGGTTGAGAGAACGAGTAAAGACATCACATGTGAAAAATAGAAGAGAAGAAAGGTATTCGGCAAAGACGGAGAATAGAGGGATTCAGAATGGCGTGGGAGGTGGCGGCGAAGGTGGGCGGATCTAAGTCAGTGTGGGTGAGGAAAAAGAAAGAGAGAGAGAAAAAGAGAGAGAAAGAGAGAAGAGGAGAGGAGAGCGACATGGTGAATGCGAATGAGAAAATAGGAGTTTATGGTTTTAATCATCTTTACCGACGAACACAAATCTGTCGGTAAAACCATTTCTTCTAAAAAAAGTAAGAGATATATGAAATTTTTTAAAAAATAACATTTGGCGACAGACTTTTTTGTCTCTAATAGTACGTCGATAAAAGTATGTCGCTAAAAATATTTGCTGATAGAATGTGGGCCTTGAATTCTAGCACAATCTATGCGGCACCTACCTAAGTCAGCTTTTTACCCAACAAAGTCTTGCCTATCCCTGGGCAAGCACCGCCTTAAGGCTAATGTAAAGTTGTCTAAGAAGGAAGTTTATTAGAAGGATATATATATATATATATATATATATATATATATATATATATATATATATATATATATATATATATATATAGTACAAAGACTTGGGACGAGGACATGGATGGATTGATTCACTTATAAATAACCTCTACTTATTTATAAGTATCCACCTCTTCAATGGACAGCACCTCTTCAATGGACAGGATAAATTAACTCAGATCTTACGATTACAATTATCTTTCAAATTGTTCTTTAACAATCTAAGTTTCTACATAATTTCACAAATCTCTAGAAAACAATATTTTGCAATGCACAACTATTCAATTCCGAACTCTTTTGACACAGACACTCCATGCACCCAATTTTGCCCGGTCGTTGCACGCATGCAATCCCGTTGACATTTTCGCAAGAAATAACTTCAAATTCTATGAGGCATTACACTTGGCATGCCCAGGCATTGCCAACCATATATATAGGCATCGCCAACCATATATGTAGGCATCACAAGTGGAAAAAACAATTTTTTTAATTGTAATCGGAGAAGTTACAATTGTATAACAATAATTAGGTCACTAAATATGGTTAGTAGCGTTTGATTACTAACATTAAAAAGGCAAAATTAAAATTTTTCATCGAAGACTTGTGAAAAAGTGTCAATAACTATGATTAGAAACTATTAATTATTAACATACAGAGTGATGTAGTTAAAATTTTATTATGCGGATTGCAGTCAAATATTATAGTGAAAATTTTGTGAACATAGACACCTGTGACTTTGCCCTCAGAACGAGCAAAGGCTATGGCCCCCTGTCATGATGTGGCTCCCTCACTCCTATGGACATTATCTTCTACGGATCTCATTAGTCTGCTGCCCAATCAATGTGCTGAGAACTAAAGTGGGAAATAAAGAACTACTTAAATAACAAAACCCCACGTATAAAGTAAGTTAGCTGTCGAAAATAATTGCAGCTGCGTTTAGAGAGACTTGTACAGTTTGTGAAGTTTTCAAATACCGTAGATCCGAAGGAAACAAAAAAAATAGATTCAATTCTTTGGATTGCACTTTCTTTAATGCAATTGGATTGGATTGGATTGCATTGCATCCAATATAAAACATATGCAGGTTTGATCGATATAAATATTAAAACGTACGTAGGAAGAAAAATGAGTTAGAATGAAAATGAAAACCGAGAGTGAAGGTGTAACAGAAACATTAGAGTAAAAATCTTGACAAATGGATATTTGGATGGAGTCGTTGAATTAGTGGAGAGGAAGAAGTTTTAATTGTAATGGATGGAGCCGTTATTAATTATATGTTAAAACTTATCAACAATGACCTTGATTTACTTTTTCTTTTAATGTTAACTTTATTATATCATGAAAAGTATAGTTGAAAATTCAAAAAAGTGAGTACCATTATGCATATTTTTTGACGATGGGATCCAGTTATTTGAAGATTTAAGTTTGGGTTAGATTTAAGTTTGTTAAACTCAAATTTGTAATTTTGCATAGAAAAAAAAAAGACCTTATGATCTCAATGCGATCGTCTATAAAGAGAGAATTGATTCTGATAGGATTTGTTTGCCTGTTAATGAATTGTTAGCCTTTGGAATGAACTCTTTTATCCAAAAATCCCTCACAAGAATAATAATGATAGAAGTCTAATGAACTCTAGCTTGTAGTTTTCACCGCCCGTTCAGGGTTGAGTCAATATGATAGCGGACTTAAAAAGCAACCACGTTTTACACCCAATCATTCTGGATAACTCTTCTATCACGGTAATGAATGACACAATTAAAAGGATATAACCATGCAGGTGCTGCTCATTGTTAGCCAGACCTAGTTGTCCTAATCTTCCCTGGAAAAGCCAAAGATGCATGATACACAAAACTGAGTATTTTCTTATTTTAAGCAAATTATCAGGAGAACTGAAATAAATTATAGTAAATGAAATTTCCTCTGTAGGACCGTAACCCACCAAAAAAGTCAACTCAAATCCAGAAAGAATTGGTCAAAGACTCAAAGTCAGACGCACCGTTCCAGATTTCATGACAAAGCCACTAGCAGCATATAGAAATAAGCATGCATACCCCTTACAAAGCCCCTAGATTTGAACATGAATGCGTTTCTATAAGTACAAGACACATTTGCCTTGCATTTCTTCATCAGCCAAACAAAAATCCAAGACACAATGCCTTCTTTTTCAGTTTCACTTATTTCCATTCTGATCACACTAGTCTTCACAGTATCAACCACAGCTCAAGCCACTGTTCCTCGTGACAAAACTTTTGTATACACCAACCAAGGCTCATTCGGCGAATACTCCGTCGAGTATCTCGCCGACTACCGTGTCTTGGACATCTCTTCATTTCCCTTCACCCTTTGTTTCTACAACAGCACCCCTAATGCATTCACCCTAGGGTTGCGCATGGGCCACCGCCGGTCCGAGTCAATCATGAGGTGGGTTTGGGACGCGAACCGTGGCAAGCCCGTCCGCGAGAACGCCACGCTGACCTTTGGTGCCGACGGGAACTTGGTCCTAGCTGACGTCGACGGAAAAGTGGCGTGGCAAACCGGTACAGCCAACAAGGGTGTGGTAGGGCTAGACCTACTTCAAAATGGTAACTTGGTCTTATTTGATGGCAAGGGAAAATATATATGGCAAAGTTTTGATCACCCCACTGATACACTTTTAGTGGGCCAGGCTCTTAGGGCCACTGGGCCTAACGGGCTTGTTAGCCGGCTCTCGGCCATCGCTGCGTCTAATGGGCCTTATAGCTATGTAGTTGAGCAAAGGCATTTGGCTATGTATTTCAAGACCAAGAATGCACAAAAGCCCATAATTTACTACAAATCTGACGAGTTTGGCAATGGGAAAGGCTCCTTGGCGAACCTAGTTTTCAGCTGTGAACCCGAATATGAAGGCTCCAATGCTTTCGAGCTAAGGTTTGGGTATGACATGAAAAATTCCCCGAGCTTCGGTACCTATATATTGTCTAGGCCAAAGTACAATAGCACTTATTCAATGCTTCGTGTTGATATCGACGGTAACCTGAGGATATACACGTACGAGCCAAACGTTGATTGGGGTGCGTGGGAAGTCACGTATGCGCTATTCAACAGCGATGAATGGCGTGAAAGCGAGTGCAAACTGCCGAGGAGGTGTGGAACGTTGGGCGTGTGCGAGGATAACCAATGCGTGGCGTGCCCTAGGCCTAAAGGGTTGTTAGGGTGGAGCAAAACTTGTGCACCACCAGTGTTGCCACCATGCAAGGGAGGGGCCAATGTGGGCTATTACAAAGTTGTGGGTGTTGAGCACTTCATGAGTGCATATACAGAAGGAGATGGGCCGGTGAAGCTTGCCGAGTGTAGGGAGAGATGTAACAAAGATTGTGGGTGTTTGGGCTTCTTCTACAGGGAAGAGTCTTCCAAGTGTTTGCTGGCTCCTGATCTTGGCACTTTAGCTATGGTCTCCAATACCTCTCATGTTGCCTACATCAAGATGTCTAAGTAAGCCTTTTCTTTGTTTCCAGGATCTGTAATGCTTGAATCTTGTTACAAGTTGTAAGTATTAAATTATCAAGAATAAATTGTGTGGATTTGGTCAAACAAACATAAATACGATCAAGTAGTAAGGATGGACCTTTTCATACAGAGTCTTAGCAAAAACCATGAGAAAATTAGTTTAATCTAACTGATTACTGTATGTAGTTTGGTATACTAATGTAGCATCGCGGTCGAACCTAAACTGCCTATACCGTTAGTGTAACAGGTCCCCAGTACACAGTTGAACACATCATTGATGAACACTGCATATAAAGCTGTTTCATGGAGTACAAGATGTGGCGGGGGGTTCAAATGAATAGGGTTTTAGGAAAAAGAACACCGAACTGCAAACACAAGGACGACGGGTATATAACTCAGCTGTCCGTTCAGACTTCATGAGCTACTACTGAGCAGTAGCATGATTCAACTGCATAGGCACAATGAATTTTCTGAGATTTATTATATCACATGCTAGCTCGGAAACGTACTTCCCTAGCTAACACTACAAGCAATACAAGTGGGAAAATGGTGCTAATCCGGTATTCAGTACATACTTCTTAAAGATTTACATTCCACCGCAGTTCATTCAACACTGCTGCTTCCCCTCGGTAACAAGCAGTCTCCTTGAACTTATTTTTAACCAAAACTAGGACAGCTTTAAGAAGGGTTAGAGATTCTAATTTTCGTAACTGCGACTAAATTGAGAAATTGGATGAAAGCATCTTATTAAGGGACTGACGGAGTATATAAAAAGCTATAAAGATCAGTTATCGGTGGAGTTGAAGACAAGTGTCAGACAGTTTGATCCAAACTCGCACACAAAAATTCCTTGAGCATTTACGTAGCATCTTAATATTGTTTTCAAAGTTCATAAAATGATATTCCTCGCTCAAAAGAGAGAGTTTTTATTTTGTGCATATAAAGTGTAGTGTAAGAACCCATAAGAGCCCGTTTGAGATTGATTCTCAAAAGCAGATTTCAGCTTATATCTGAATCAGTATTTAAAATCAGATTTAATTTACTTTAAGCATAATCAGTTTACTATTTAGCAAAATTAATTATGAACTAACTTAAAGTTACAAAAAGTGTTTGGATAGAAAGTGATTAAATCAATTTTGATATGACAAAATGACCATAAAGGACACTACATAAATAAAGTTTATAATATCCACTAGTTAAGTAATGTTAATATAACTTTCATTTGAAAATAACTACAATATACGAAAATATTATTGAAGAAGTTATTTTCAATCACTTACAAAAGTTGTCAGTTCTTATTCTGAATTAAAGGTAGAAGAGCGTAGAGAAATGGTGGGGAGGAAGAAGGCGGTTGTTGATAAACTGTTGTGTTCCCTTTCTCTGTTAGCATAGAGAGAATATAACTGTAAAAACTAATTAAAAGTCACATTCAATAATTAGTTAAAAGGGTATGAAATGTCTTTTTGTGAAAAACATGGGGATATAATGGTAAATTAAAAGGTCAAACCTGATTATGAAAAAAATAATTATTTTATAATCCTCACTTTCTAGGATTATGAATTTAATCAGTTTTTAGTTTTTTTGGCCAGATTAAATCTCATAATCTCTTTCGCCAAACACTTACATACCTAATTTGACAATCCCAAAATCAACCACAAATACCCTCTAAGTCTGTCTGGTCGCTATGCACCAAATATTGTCGCTACTAAAGTTGGCGATGCAAAAGGTGCAAAATCGGTTGACTAATGGGGCATAATTGGCTTCAATCATCGATAAGAATTTTAATAGGTTGACTTCAAAAATTACTCGTATGAGTACTGCAACTAAGATACTTATAGGAAGTCCTCAACAATGTCGTCTTAGTAAAGAGGATACAATCACCCATTTAGCGGATAACCGTAGCTATATATATTTAGTGACAGTTAAAAAAAAACTTTGCAATAAGTTTTAGCAGCAGGCTTTCAGCGTCACTTAGAATTTGCCACTAATTAACAGCTATGTTTATTCATATCCAAATGGGGGTTGTAGCCCTTTGCTACAAGTATTATTGTAGCAACAAAAAGTTTCATAAATATGTTTCTTTTCTTATTTTCCAGTCCACAATTTCCATCTCGTGGGCTTGTTATAGGGTGATTTAATTGGACACAATTGGAAAGAGTGGAAAGACAAGATTGTTGCTCAATATACTGAATACAGCACACCAGCAAGACTGACATAGTTGCCACTAAAGTCTAGCACTTACTGCGACAAGTCATTTGCAGCGACAAAAATATGGAGGTGATGAAGGACCGAGATGACACCCACAAATTGGCAAGTGTTTTGATTTTTTCCCCCATAACGTGTAACCAAAAGCCACTAGGATCTAGGGATGGATATCAAACCGTCTAAATCAATCTAAACCAAACCAAACCAAACAGATCCATCCAAATTGCCAAAAAAAACTTGTATGGTTCTGTTTCACATTTTTCAAACCAACCTCGATTCGGTTCGGTTCACAAATCGATGCTTTGAACTGACAATAAACCAAATCGAACCAATACATAATAAGATCAAAAAGTTTTATATGCATTTGTTATTTCCATGCTTGCGTGATTAAGCAAAATCTACCAAACCAAAACGGTGAAAGTGAAAATCAAAAGAAAGGTGAGATCTATAAAAGTCCAATGACTAACTCCCCTTGAATCCTCTGAGTCTATTTGGTATATCGGTTGCAAATGCATACTTTACACTTTTTTCTACTTTTGTACATTTAAAGTAATCTCATTTTTATGTTAGTAAGTAGTACGTTCATGGCTCGTGAAGTACATCGTGACTATAAGAACGCAATCCATCTAAACTGTACCTTGTGTAATATCTAAATAGAATTATAGGCGTGAAAATGGTGAATAACTTGAGTTATACTCAAACCGATCTAAATTGAACTGTTAAAACTGACTAAACTGAACCGTCCAATTGATGATGGTCGTTTAGTTCAGTTCAGAACTTTTCAAACCGATGGGCTATAACTTAGTTTGTGTTTTGACCTTAAAACCAAACCAAATCAAACTGTGCTCACTCCAACAAGGATTGAGTGTTAGACATCGCTAAGGTTATCACAAGTGTCACCACAAATTAAAATCTTTATTAACTGCATAATGCGTATTTAGCTACCTCAATGGTTCTACAATGGGAATTCTAGCATTAGATCCGGCGCCTTAACACAGTGAATCAAAAAAAATGCTGGATTATTTCATTTTGCACTCAAACAGTATCATTTCTTTCTGTTGCAACTTCGCAAATTGGGTTAGACGAAGGACATAAGAGACAGGGCAGGGAAACTCAAAACCTCAGAATGAAGTGAGTTCTGAGTCTCTGACTACCACTTTGCATGTTGGAGGCATTGGTTCCATCTTGCTTTTCTGTTTTTGCATTGGGTTCTTATTATGTAAATACAACTGTTTACTTGTCATCTGGAACATCCTTCGATCTGGTTGTAACTTGGCACTTTATTTGTTAATTTTGTCAGATCGTAGCATAACATCTCGTGTTGCCGAAGAAATAGAACATTTGGCCGGTGGTGTCAATTCTCCTGCTTAAATATAAAAGAAAAATAAAAACAAAAAAATTTAGTACTCCACTTCAAGGCTGCCTCTGGATGTCGCAAAATGGAATAAAGGTCTCCTTAACTAGTTTTAGATGGAACTTATGTCATTTGACAAATTGTTTACGCTGACATTTAACGTGGAATAACCAAAAATGGTCATAACCATAAAAACGGAGAGGAAAGCTTAAATTCCTATGGGTACCACAAAATAAAGAAAGAAGTATTTTACTTAAATGGAAAGCACAACCTGTTCACTGCCTAGTTATATGTTGGACCGGAATAATTTGGTTGGGAAAATAATTTGACTACTACTTAGGTCGAAGGAATTTTCTTCTTACCTCTCATTTAGTGACAATTAATAATTCATATATGTTTTTAGTGACTTTTATTTAAATGTTGTTAAGGAGCGATCATTAAATCTTCCTCGAACCTCGTATATAGTGGTAATTAATAGTTGTTAAATGATTCTAGTGACTTTTTGCTAATACTTTCAATGATAATTCTTAGTCTTTTTTTAGCGTCACAAAATAAGTTACTAAAAACATAAAAGCGACGATTATTGTCGCTATATGAGGGGTAGAAAAAAGATTCCTTCAACCCGGATAATAGCCAAATTCCGAGAAACTACACCCCTAACTTTGGCAAGAAAGGAAACAGCCGAGTGCTTAGGACACCTTCGGAAAGCAAATTCATAGACCCAAATCCGCCAAAGGAACTAAAGGTTCTGCCTTATTCTTCAAGCCGCGCTTCAGCGTTCACAAGCATATACATATATCTGGCACCAGATACAGGGTTTTTATAACAGATCAAGTCTGTCTTCCAACAACCCCATCCCCTTCTTCCCCACGACACTAACTCAAAACACAAGTCTTATAGTCTCATAATGATTCCATTAGGGTACACTATCAGTATTTGGCATTAGTCCGTACATTGAATAATGGAGACCAGATATTTAAGAGTTAAATGGTACTCGAATTTTATTGCTTTCGATGCACTTTGATAACAATACTTAAAGTTCCTTTGTAAAGCCTTAGGGTACTCATGAACAGGAGAAACAGTAATAACCCCAGTTAAGAGCGGAAAGGTAATTTACTTAACACTTAATCGTGCTACTTAGTCAAGCCGCTTTGAAGGATGGATTCCTCGTCAAATAAGCATGAAAATTTCTCTTGCGCTGACTCCAGATGGAAAGTGGTCAATCAGTCTGGTCAAAGTTGGTGAAAGGATTAACCCGAACACTGGCAGCGTTTGCTATATCAGATTTAATGGAATACAACGAAATAGTGCAGTGCACGACAGTCAAAGTTAGAGCTGATCCAAGTGCTATAATTTCTTCCCAATCACTCTTCAGTCGTCTTCCGTCTGTCCCAGAGATATTAAATTGACGTAGAAAATTGAAATCCTCCAGAACCAGACATTTTGAATTTGAGCCACCAAGGGGGGAAAGGGTGATTGTTCCGTCGTTTATGAGATTGTTGGGTTTTGTGAGTTGAGTTGTTTGAAAACAACTCATTTTTTTGTCCTACATTACTTGGAAGTGAGTTTTGAAAAGGGTTTATAAGGGCAAAATGCTTTTACTTTCCACTTGGTGGTAAGATTAGAGTGTGTTAGTCTCCATACTACCTGTGTGCAGGTGCGCGTTATTAGGCGCGCTTGCCGCGGTCGCGAAAAAATGTGACTTATTTTTGGAAAATATTTTGTATTTTCGGAAAAATAGTTTTATTGAAAAAAGGTGTGTGATTTATTTAAATTCGAATTTTGATTTATTGTCAGTTATTTTTAACTGTTTTGATTTTCCAACAGTTGTGTCTGTTCAAAAAATTCACATTTTCAGATTTATAAATACATGTTTTTTCAGTTCTTTTAAGATACTGATTTCCTGATTTCGAAATCTTTTCTTTCTGCAAAATTTCTATAGGAAAAAACATACATTGCTCCAAAGAGAATTCCAAAGGGAATTTTTGATTTTGCTGTTTGCAGATTCCCACAGACTTTGTTATATCCTGAAGGATTATTTGTCGCTAACCCATCAGCAAGCTCGATTTCGAGTGGAGACAAATAAAGCCTTAAAAAAAGCGATCACGCACCTCAAAGTCTCCAATTCTGATTTCAATTCCACCAAATTTTTCAACAAGAAACACATGGTCCCATGAACCACATGTGGTGATTGAATAAATAACCAAGCTTTAAGGACAATGCCCCCACACAAGATCTCCAAATATTTTGAAGGTAATTACTGATTAATCGGTATATGTATTTAGTAGTTCTAGAACATTTCCTCGTAATGTCTATCATCGCTGTTCTATTTTTGTTTTCGTTCTCTTTTTTAATGCATATAGCGAAATCTTAAAGATGCTCGATACATGACTGATTATTCTACCTCTTTAAAGGGGTATCTAAAACAAAAACACCGAATTGTCATCTTTTACATGTGGAAGATGAAGTTAACTCTTTTTTCAGCTTTTATCCCTTTGGGTTATCGTATTATGTTTTCTTCTATTTGCAATGTGCGCATTGTTGTTATTGCAACCCTATAAATGGAACGTACTAAATGCTTGTTTCGGTTGTTGAGAAGTCTTGCTTCTTGTCAGCCTTTCTTGTCTTGCTTGCGACCAAGGGGAGCATAAGGGAGTCGTTCAAGAAAAGAGGGCAAGAAAAGAGCAGCTTGGTGAAAACAGAAAAGGGCAAACACTATTACTCCGACAAGGAGGACCTTATTGGTTGGACATCACTCATTTCAAACAGTGCTTTACTTTGGAATCAGACTTCTTGTGTTTAACACTATTGTTGATGCAAATTCCTCGGTAACAAGGGATCCGAATTTCCTTGAAAAACTTGTACCATAATAGCTTTTCTTCACAGAGGGGGTTACTAAATAAAGGGGCCGTACTGCAGCGCCAGAAGGCGTCAAGAAAAGATTTTAATTTAGTTTTACAAGAGGTTATTCGATCTCATCTATTTAGATGATTTTTGATACTGTGTTTTGATCGTCACTAAAGTGGGGTTTAACCACAAAAAGAGTGAAGAAGAATGTAAAAAGATTGAAAATAGTATCTCTCTTTCGGTCTTATTATATTTTCCTCTTTTTTATATTTACTTGCAAAACAAAGATGCTATTCAATTTCCAATTATAATGCTTAGAATACGTGAAAGGAGTATGCAAACAGAAGCTCATGTACTAAAGTGGGGTTTAACCACAGACAGAGTGAAGAAGAAAGTAAAAAGATTGAAAATAGTATCTCTCTTTCCTCTTATTATATTTTCCTCTTCTTTATTTATACTTGCAAAACAAAGATGCTATTCAATTTCCAATTATAATGCTTAGAATACGTGAAAGGAGTATGCAAACAGAAGCTTTTGGTTATTATTTCATGCACATAAAGTTACTATGGTTCAGGTGCCATATGCATTATGGATATATATATATATTTTCTTGGGCAATTTAGTGTATTCCTTTGAAAAGAACATGCCAAAACACCATGAATCCCATTGTCTCTGGTACGAGTATGTGATGATTTCAAATTAATGTACCGGTGGATGCTAAAATGTCACTTCGAAGACGTAAAAGTGTCACTAAAGCCATCGATCTTGTGTTATATGTCAAGAAGAATCTTTTAGATTGTATTGTTGCTTGAAAGTTGATACAGTGAAAGTTAGGTGCGAGGTCGACAATTGTGTTGACAAAATGAATCTTTTTTCAAGATCGCAATTACTGATCTACGATCTCCCTCGCCCTTACACTGCTTACTAATCTTACTTTAGGTATGCGTTTGTTCGACTAGTACATAAGAATCAAGTCACAATCAATCAAAAATTTCAACTCCTACTTCCATATTATAACAGTTCTTAGTGATAACTTTTGATGGTGTTGCTGTATATAGGTACAAAAAGCATAGAAGAAATCATGAGACCTTCACGAAAGATAAAAAGGCTCTGCTTAATTTTGGAACAGTATTTTGAAAATATAAGCTATATATGAGTCATTGACCGCTAGGATTTATTAGTGAATGTGAAGCGTCAAGAACAAAATTTGTTGTACAGGTGATATTTTGGAGTAGCTATTGCGAGCATCTAACCTTCGTTTTGGTAAAAATTGATATGTTGATCGGACTTTACAACTCATAAAGTAATTAATAATTGGAAGTTTTATCAAAGGCCAGCAAGCAATATTCGTTTCTACCATCTTAGTAACCAAGATGAAACCCAAAACGCATTGAGGATTAAAACAATAGGGCAATGGCATAGCTATATATGTGAGGAATTTTTTTGGCAGTTACTCGGGGTGTAGCTGCAAAAAAAGGCTATTCTCATCTCTTGAGATGATTTTCGGTATGTTGTTTTGATCGTCACTGAAATGAGCTTTAACGACAAAAAAAGTGAAAAAGATTGAAAATAGCATCTCTTCTTTCGTCTTATTGTAGTTTCCTCTTCTTTATTTAAGAAATGCAAAACAAAGAAGCTATTCAATTTCGTATTATAATGCTTAAGCTGCGTAAAAGGAGTACCCAACAGAAGCTTTTGCTTATATTTCATGTACATATGGACATAAAGTTACTTTGGTTTCAGATACTATTTGCGTTATGGGTATATATATATATATTTGGGCAATTTAGTGAAGTTCTTTTGAAAGGAACATGCCAAAACACCATGAATCCTATTGTCTCCGGTACGAGTTTGTGATAATTTCGAATTAATGTACCAGTAGTTGCTAAAATGTCACTCCAGATACATAAAAGTGTCACTAAAATCATCGTGTATTATAAGTCTAGAAGAATCTTTTGGGTGCATAATAGAGGACAATAGAAACCTAGTACACGCTACGAGTCTTGTATATTTTCGTTGGTTAGGTGTACCGGCAATTGTGTAACGATGGAAGAGGCATCGTACTTTATAATGCCTGCCATTCATAAAGATTGTTGTCCTCGTCATGAATAAACACCGCTTTCTTTTATCAAAAAAAGAAAAAGAAAAGAAAGTTGATACAGTAAAATGTAAGTAGATTAGGTCGACAACTGTATTGACAAAACAGATCTTTTATTGATATCGCAATTACTGATTTACAATCTCCCTCGTCCTTAAACTACTTAATAATCTTACTTTAGGCACGCGTTTGTTCAATTAGCACATAAGCATCAAATCACAATCAATAAAAAATTTCAATTCCTAGTTCGATATTATGACGATTCTAAGTGATAACTTTTGATGGTGTTGGTGTATATAGGTACAAAAAGCATCGAAAATGGACAAGAAATCATGAAGATAAAAGGCTCTGCTTTATTTTGAAACATTTTTTTTGAAAATAAAAGCTATATACGAGTCATTGACCGCTAGGATTTATTAGTGAATATGAAGAACGAAATTTGTTGTACAAGTGATATTTTGGAATAACTATTGCGAGCATCTAACCATCAATTTTGGTAAAAATTGGTATGCTGATACGAGGTTGCAACTCATAAAGTAACGGTAGGGAGTTCAATCAAAAGTGGAATAGTTTTTTCTATTATATTAGTTACCACAATGAAACCCAAAACGCATTTAGGATTAAAACAACAGGGCCATGGCATAGCTATATATGTGAGGGAAATTTTTTTGCAGCTACCAGAGATGTAGGAAGATAACTACAAACTCTCGAATAGCAGCAATTAATGATCATTAAATACAGTTAATGACAATTCTGTTAATACTTTTAGCGATAGTTTTTAACGGCACTTCTTTTAACGTCACTAAATAAGAGTCATTAAAAATAGTTAACGACTATTAATTATCGTTATATAGACGGCTATAGCAATGTAGCAGCCAAAGTCTTTCCACCTGTGAGAGTACTTGTTACACCATTGACCGAAAGCTTGCGAACCTTTCGCTATTCTTTGTTGTCTTGTGCTCAAGTTATTTGAGCATTCTTCATGGACTTTAGGTCATTGCCATCTCTAATTTTTCCCAACTAGATATGTAGAAGATCTGATATTTGAAAAAAAGAAGAAATCGAGAATCATATTGTTGGGCTCTCGCTACCCAAATTGCCAGCAACAACTCGAGAGAGACATATCTAAAGAAAAAGACTATGATTTTGCCTTTCATCACCCCCAAATATTCCCTATAAAGAATTGCAATAATTCAAAATGTTCCCAGTACCCAATTGCATATTTTAAAACACTTCTTTGTTTTTTTTTTCGGTAGAAGGTCCCTTATCATTCGTTGCTTAACAAATCTTCATACTTTTCTATCTCTTTACATCAAGGAATGAAACAAGCCAAATAATAAAAAAAAAGAAAAAGAAAAAAACATTCAGCTTAATATCGACTGATGTAGTCCCCAATTAAATCAACGTTGCCAATTAGCAAAAGTCCTTGACTCTCGTTTGCATCAGCTCCATCACAAATTGAACCATAGTGTCAAGTGAGCCTTCACCACACCAAAACATTCTATTATGACTTTCAAGTCAGACACTAAACACTGTTGCCTAAAAGTGTTCCTTCCCTAATGTAAAATGGCATATTGCAGTACTTTTGTCCATAAGACTACATGTCTTTCCTATTTGAAACTTTTGTATAAACCAACCCAAATACTTGTTAGATATTTGCATTCAAAGAAACAATGGTTTTGAGTTTCCTTTTGTTGTAAACAAAAAGGAGAAGCGAGTGTAAGCGTATTTGAAAAGATTTCGGTTTTGTAGTTCAAAATTTGTTTTTTGCAAGTCCAAGTGAGTGCTTTACAACAATGTTGAGCTACAACCCTTGGTTTGTGACAAAATAGCGAGCTCGAATTTTACGACCACTTTTGGTGGCATTTTTGTATCAACATTTTTTTAACTCTTTTTTATGTCACTTAATTCTTCCTAACATCTTTTGCGAGAAGGGGATGCAGAGACAAGAATTGCAGCAATGGACGGGTACACATCTTGTCTAATGGTAAAAGTTTTGACCTCTATCCGAATTGTAAAAAAATAACTACAATTTTCATATAGCGATAATTTTTAGTGGTCAATTGTTTTTAATGGTTTTATTTAGTGACTCTAAAAAAAATAAGATTTATCACTAAAAGTGTTAAACAAAAATATTACTAACTATATCTCGCTGCCGTAAAACGTAATCCTTGCCTAATGCACTTGGATCAAAGGATCAAATATACAAACATTCTTGGGTTAACCTCAGCACATTTTCTATAGGTATGAAGCTCACCATCATCCAGAAAAATGGAATGCCAACACATCCACAAACAAGGGTAAAGTTCGAACCCCAGCAAACAGTGAAAACCATTATGATGCATCAGAAGAGACACTCAGACACATACTGCTGCTTGGACCCATCTCAGAAAGGAACTGTCCAGCAATTTTTGAATAATGGGTGCCAAGCTTTCAAGGTGCATCCACTCTTTCCATTTATCTGTTTCATCATCACACGTACATAATAATCACAGGTTAAAGGTTTTGATTATCTGATCATTTGTACTAATGGTTATCTTAAGTGCCTTCCACCCGGTAAAAAAATCATGTCTTTCGTATCCTTGTGACTAGGGCTGTATACGAACAGAGTTCGAGTCGAACATGAGTGTGTTCAAATTTGGTTCGTTTAAATTTTGACATGTTCGAGCTCGGCTCAAGTTCGTTAACAACCAAAACATTGATGTTCAAACTCGGCTCGAGTTCGTGACGGTGAAACTCGAGCTCGACTTGCTCAACTCGTTTAGCAATACGAGCCGAACGAGTTCGAAAACTCGGCTCGTATTCGTGTTCAATTTCCAAGTCAATTCCTAAATTTGCTCAAATTTCTCAAATTCCTTCAAGCAATCAAGCTCCATAATGAATAAAAAATCTAAATATACAGTGACAGATGCAGAATCAAAAACACTTCAAGAAAGACAACCTACAATCTACAAGTATTTTTGGGGTTCTTGGCTTTGCAGCTTTGATCCCAGTGCTCAGCAATATGGCTATCAACAGCTTTCTCTAGCTTTGACAGGCGGAATCCGGCGATGTGGAGATGGCGGCGTTGAAGATAGACAATGACCTTCGACAGGCTGAATCCAGTGACGGAGATGACTGCGTCGAAGATAGGTGATGACAACATCGAGTTGATCCAATCGTGATGTCCTTGTGAAGAGAGAGAGAGAGAGAGAGAGAGAGAGAGGGGGGAGGCCTTCGTGCGATATGTGAGGATTGAGGCTTGGGGATTATGTGCGATCGTCGATCTGTGAGTCACGTGTGTGTGAGACTGTGAGTGAGACGAGGGAGGGGACGAGAGATTGTGCAGCTGTTTGATCTCAGATATGTGAAATTTTAGGTTTAGGTTTTAGTTAAATAGTTAGGGTTTCCAGGTTTGGGCTTCATACCTTGGGCTCTTTGGGGTTGGGCTCTGTGTTTTTAAGTACACTTGGGGTTTTGAGCTTATTGACATCAAGGCCTAGTATTCAAGTTTGAATTATGATTTATATAATTTATATAAATATTAATTCTTTAAACATATTTTAATTAATTTATTATTAAGACGAGTTGTTCGCGAACACGTTTGTGAACATTTTGGAGTGTTAATGTTCGGCATGTTTAATAAACGAGCCCTAAAAACTTGTTTGTGTTCGGTTCGTATATTATACGAACGAACATGAAAGAGTTTTGTGAAGAACGAACCACGAGCCGTTCGTGAACGGCTCAATTCATTTACAACCCTATTTGTGACTGATTATGAGTTTCTTAATTTCAATGAGCACACTAATTCAGGTTGAGGACAAAAGAGAGAGCCATAGGGATCAATAATTAAGCGCGTTTAGTTGAATTTTCTAATGCTTAATCAGTGAGCAAGTAATCTTTGGGACCCACCAATCACTACAATTGAATTGTACGAAAAGCAAGAATTCTTGCGATTAAAAAAGAGGAGAACAATGGCATCCATCAATGACCGTGAGCTCTGAGGGACACCCAAATTCACGGTTGTGCCTAGTTGAAGATAGCTTACATAGGAAGTACTAGTCATCGTGACACGATGGAAGACTCCCTTTTAAGATACACGTGTCTTCTATTTAAGGATTGTATTCTTTATTTGTAACTTTTCTTTTAAAAGGTATCTTTGCATCCTTTCTTTTGGTATAAATAAAAAATGTTAAAAAAAACAGTAGTAAATCAATGTTAGAAAAATATAAGAGAAAGACACTCACGATACTGTTACTCAAATACATTTTTTTATATTAAATACGTGAGCAATTTGATCGGACAGGTTCACACAACTCTTCTTATAATCATGCAATCAGGGGAGGCACAAATGTGAGAATTTGAGTTAAACTTTAGATCGTATTCTTCGTTATAGTCAGCAATAAAGGACACAACAACGATTTAAAGTAGAAGAAAATGAGTAATTCGTGTCTCTCACAAGTAAACGATTCTTTTGTTTTATTTACTACGTTCCCGTCATACTTACATACAAGTATTGACTTACTTTCTAAATCTATTTGATGATATTGCATGTTGTGCACAAATCAAATTTATGCTTGTAAATGCTTTATACCGTTGGTTGGTAAGACATATATATTCCAATTTCCAGAAAAGGCTTAACAGTCGCACAAGTACCTGCACAGAGTTGCACCCTGTTCACATGATACCCAAGGTATGCATGTGTTGCATAATCTTGGGCGCCTGTCACTGCATGCATGTACATATGTGCACTCGAAAACCCTGCACCGGAGAGCTTAAATTTCACAAACAGGTTTCATGGGAATCCTCCGAATATTCATAGATCGTAGCCCACTCAAGTAGACATGGAAAAGCCAGTAAGACAAAGACATCATCCACCATAGTACATCAGCAATTCTGATCCCATTTCATAGCAGCCCTTCCTTTATATATATTCGTAATTAACATTGATGGTTGTTTTAATAATTTTTCACCACTTTCGAGGGTAAAATAAGTCTTAATTTTATAGGCAGTCAAGCTTATAACACGTCCGTAAGGACTTCAATCATGTATCACATAGAGCGTGAAGGATGCATCAGTTACTAGAGTGAGAGAAGTCATATGAGCATATTTATGCTATGGAAAATAGTCAAGGATATATTCGTTGCTAATTGTAAGTCTACGGAGCTTTCAATCAAACAAAAGATCAATCGTTGTTTGGCTTTTAATTGTCGATATGGGTTTTCTTTTTATTTTCTTCATGACAACGCGTATATACTTGTGAAAACAATCTTAAAGCACATAATCGTTTTTACAAAAAAAAAAATTACGTAGCTATGAGCCGTAAGAACTTGGCGCCAGAGCAGATATATTGGTAAACTACGTACAACGAAAGTCCGCAAACAAACTCAATCTTTGTTACGATTTTGTTTCAATGACGAGAGCCTCGACTAGCTGTTACTATATCTAGAACTTCTGAAGCACATGCTTAAAGAAGTTGAATTGTAGTAACGCAGACTTGTGTTTGCACCGACTCTTGAGTCACGGGGGTGTCATACATCAAAGCTATATGGGTGTGACGCAAATGGAAATCATAATATAAAGTACTGATATGATGCATAACCTACTTACATAAGATTAAGATTTCAAAAGTAATACCCATTTCATTTAGTGTCATAATTAAAAAGATAAATTGAAAATGAGAGAGAGAGAGAGAGAGAGAGCAAAAGCAGCTCCCAGAGGGCCCATGGCATGTCTCCTCAGTAGACTCAAGATGTGATCTACATCTTTCTCCACTGCACTAATAGCATTTTCTTCCACCTTCTTCCCCCCTATGTTTGTTGTTCCCCCTCAATCGTCCTAAAATACACAAAAAAACGCTCTTCCTAGTTCTGTCCAATCATGTCAAGTGACATGAACAACAAAAATTGCGCCGAGGGATCGTCGCGATCGGGAGCCGGTGGTGATCAGCAACCACCGGCGCCCTTGAGCCGGTACGAGTCGCAAAAGCGCCGCGACTGGAACACTTTCGGGCAGTACCTAAAGAACCAAAGGCCTCCGGTTCCAATCTCCCAGTGCAACAGCAACCATGTGCTCGAGTTCCTTCGCTACCTGGACCAATTCGGAAAGACTAAGGTTCACTTAAACGGGTGCGTATTTTTCGGACAACCAGACCCTCCAGCTCCGTGTACTTGCCCTTTGAGCCAAGCTTGGGGAAGCCTCGACGCGCTGATCGGACGGCTTAGGGCTGCGTACGAGGAGAACGGTGGATCGCCCGAGAACAATCCGTTTGGGAATGGAGCTATTCGGATATACCTGCGCGAAGTGAAGGAGTCTCAAGCCAAGGCAAGGGGGATTCCTTACAAGAAGAAGAAGAAGAGGAAGAATCAACTGAAGGTGAATGATGAAGTAGTAAAGTCTGCAAAGCCATCAACAAGAAGGGTAAATCATTCCTCTATATTCACAATTCTTTTGTCTTGGGACTTCTTTCTGACCATGCTTTGAAGCTTTAGATCCGTATACATATATAAACTATGATCGAAAACCCTTCATGTGAAACCCTAAACCCCACAAACCAAAAACCCTAACTAGCATCTCTCAATGAAGAAGCATTTTCTACCCATGGAAAGCTATAAATAGAGGCCATATGATTGAAGTGGGTTAAAAATCTTGCTTCTCTGCTCTTCCTTCTCTCTCTCTCATATCATGCAAACCACTGTTTATGCAATTTTTGGTAATTTTAAAATAAATTCTTGCTTAAATTATTTGCTTTTCACTTGTTTTTGGCTCTCTTGGGATTCGCAATGATTTTCTGCCCCCTATGGATGACCATGTGATATACCATATATATATATATATACTTTGCACGAGATTTATGTAGAAATTGAGGTGGGAATTGACATTTATGAAGTCTCAAATGATCTTCCTTATGGATGTCATTTTTAGTATTAAATCACAAGAATCTTCCTCTGACAACTACCAAAATCGCCATTGTATATTTACATATCCAATAATGCTTGTCATTAGGTTGGTTCTAGTACTGTTAACGAACTCACTTATGTACTGTATATACTAGGAAATAAGCACTTGCTCTTACAGTTTTTGTACTTTTTATACTAGGAAATTGGTTGGTTCGTATACTTTATTTCCCATTTGCTGGTCGCATTTGGATGAAATGGCAAAAGCAGGCATTTTAGTCGGTGCTCATATGCAACTAAAACTAAGGCTAAGGTAGTGAACTTTCGTAGTTCGAGCTAGGTAGGGTAATAGGGTATAGCCTCAATGTCTCCTCATATAAAAAGATACAGACAAGTTCACAAGTTTAATCTAATCCATATCCGGCTTTAGTACTCTCAAAAGTTATTCATTTCGTTTGATCATTCATCAAAACTTCGGCAGATCAGTTAGGGGACAAGTAAAAGTTTTAGAGATTCACGATATTCTCCACCTCTCTCATTATTTGAAAAGATGTGTAATTAATGTAATGGTGATACTAATGACGCGGTATAACGGGCAAAGTGGGGTTGGATTTGTCTGTGTGATGACACGTACTTTCTTTAGTTTTTTTCACTAATTTACGGGTCCAAGTAGTTAGATCTAGCTATCTCAATCCTTCTCAATCTCTTTCTCGCACAACATACATGGAGAGACATACACAACCGTGCACATCTAATGGCATATGGGGCACGTCCATATGAACTTTTGCTTGTAGTCGACTATTTCTGTTGGTAACTATGGCAGGCGTATAAGAAATAAAGCCGCGCATTCACCATTAACACTTGGTATCAGAGCAGGTCGTGGGCTTGAGTCCCGGGTCGTGGTTCCGGGGAAGGGACTTGGAACCAATGATAGTACCTTAGTTGGGGGGGGGGGGGAGGGGGTAGGGTGAATAGAGTTTTTGATAATTAGTGGAGACCTTAAAACTAAACACAAACATATATCTTAATCAAATCAATAAACAAATTTAAGCATTATGCTAATTACGAATCTCAAACAATTAACATACAACATTAAGTAAATAGATTGAGTTATAAATACCTAAAAAGAGATTTCAGTGGTTCGGCTTGAAGTACGCTCAAGCCTATTTCTATCGCTCTAAAGATCTCTAAAGCCCACTAGCATGGTTTACTTCTGGGGCAAGAATTAACCATTATACAATCCATTAATGTTACGCACACCCAAAAATCAAACTTTGACAATGCCAAATATTCAAAGCTTGAAAACCCAAACTTTTTTTTCAAATCGGCTGAAACAAACTTTGATGTTCAATTAAAGCTCACTCTAAGAAGAAGACGTATATACTTGAAGTTCTAATTTCTTGTAATTGATGACATGCATTGTTAGTGGCAGCATGTTGTAGTTCATGACAGGCTACCAAGTATCGCAGTTGGCATGGTGCTAAGGTTAGCTAAACTAATTTTTATGTTGGCCACATTAAGATGAGTGAAGAAAGGCTTGGAGCCAAGTTGAACAAGTGGGAACGCTGCGATGCACGATCGCATGACTTCAAGCACACTAGCACGTCATTGTGCTGCATTGGTGCTGCTGGGCATCTTTTAGTGTGTATTAACATATGCTTAGTGTATAAAGACGCAGTAGGCACACCGTGTGCAAACAATGTTGGTTGTGCACACTGTACAAGATGAAGGGTACGTTAATGCGCCGAGTGGAAGCGTTATGGCGTCAGCCGCTAGGAGTGCGCATAGCAGGGAATCTTGAAAAGACAAATTTGCTTTGTCTCATGAGACTGTACTAAGATGTCACTAATTGTCTAAGGTCATTTGTTATGTTACATGGACTCGGTATGAGTATCTGAGTCGTATACGTATCCAAGTGTCGGACTCGTATAGTTTTCAAAACCCTAGACACAGGGACAAGTCAAAACAGTTCTATATATTACTACTTTTGAATTAAAATGGTGTTTTGTTGAATGCACATTGTTTTGATCGAATGTTATCTCGTTTCAAAGTAATAACGAATTATAAGAAACGCTTTAAGATAGCATTCTTGGTGGTATATCCTATGAGATGTATCAGAAACATATCACATACTCATGTCTACATGTCAAGTGTTCGACACGATCGAGAACTTCATGCATTTTGAAGAGTCCATGTAACTTAGTTACTTAGAAAAACCTTACGTTCTCTTCATTATTATTCAGCTAAAGCTTTCGCCTTTATGCTGGTCAGCTCGGACGCCTAATTGAGAAAGCAAGATGATTCTCAGCAGGCTATCTATTAGATATGACCCATATTCATTCATCTGATTGATCGAATCTCAGGCATATGAGAGATAGCATAACCACTCGCTCGGGCATAAGCCTTACTCTATTCCTACGAAGGAATTTTCCCACTCCAGCTTCCCCGAATAGTCCAATTTTTCTTCCGGGAGTCATTAATATGCTTGAGCCTTGTTTTATGCAAGGGTCATATCCGGAGAAATTAATGTTGCCTTATATAAGTGATGACAGTTCGTGACACGGTCCGCAAGTGGTTTAGCTAGTGTCATGAAGTCTCAAGGAATCGTTCTACTGTGGAAGGAAAATGTGCAAACCGTGAGGTACAACTATGGAACACTTTTTGCTTGATTCTGTTCATTCATTCTCCCTCTCTTTCTGCACCGTTAAAAACCTAGTTAAGCATATTCTTATCCTTGATTGATGTAGGATTCCGCGATAACCTCGCAATGTGGAACATGGGGCGGAGTGTGAAAATTAAGATGAAGACACATGTAAATAGACCCAGGATCTATCGACTTAAACTTTTTAATTAAATCAAGTCAAGATTTGCTTGTATATATGTGGGTCTTCTTGCTGCACTGGTTATCTGCCTCTCCGATCCCTATCATTTGGTACCCTAATATACATGGTTAACAACTTGGGCACGCTCTCGTGACAGTGTCTCTCGGAAAGACAGTGGTTCTTGGCTGAACATGACTTTGGGGGAGCTTTGACGGTGAGGACACACACTTGAGGGGTAAATTTTTAAGCTGTAGGCCTGAGGTGTGCTACTGACACGTCGATTAAGTGTGACAATTTAGGGTACTATACATAGATGTACGGACAACATTGTCACTTGTGAGGGATGTCACAAGGAAACACTCGTACATATTTCTCCCCTTCTTTATTGGCTCGTTTGAATAAACAATAAACATTGTTCAGTATTAGTTTATCCCAGTTCTAGGAGGAAAATGTGTTGCCAGAAAGTAAATGGAATGGAAGTGCATGAAAGTACGAAGAAAGCTGACAATGTATAGTGTGTATAAATGTGCGTGTTGTTTGTAGACAAATAGAAGCTAAAGATTGTGTGGGTGGGTGGGTGGGTGGGTTGGGGGGGGGGGGGGGGACGAGGGGGCGAAGGTGTTTCTGATTATGCTGCTTGATGTCTAGAGCTATACAAATGAAGGATGCAATACTATATTTAGGCCCCGTTTGACAAAATTTTTTTCCCTCTTTTTTTTTCAGTTTTAAAAACTGAAAAAAAAGAGCGTTTGGTAACCATTTTTTTTTCAATTTAAAAAACCAGTTTTTAAACTGCAAAGTAAAAAAAAAAACTCCAAAAACTGGTTTTTTTTTTCGACCACCACCACCAACCACCCTCCCACCGCCGGCAGCCACCTCAGGCGACCACCGCCGGAGACTGCCAGCCGCCGGTAGCCACCTCCGGCCGCCGGGGACCGCCGGCGACCACCGGCAGCCACCTCCGGCCGCCGGCAGCCGCCGCCGGCAGCCACCGCCGGAGACTGTCGGCAGCCATCTCCGGCCGCCGGCGACCACCGCCGGAGACTGCCGGCAGCCACCTCCGGCCGCCGGCGACCACCGCCGGAGACGGCCGGCAGCTACCTCCGGCCGCCGGCCACCATCGCCGGTGACTGCCGGCAGCCGGCCACCACCGCCGGAGACTGCCGGCAGCTACCTCCGGCCGCCGGCCACCACCGCCGGTGACTGCCGGCAGCCACCTCCGGCCGTCGGCCACCACCACCACCACCGTCGACCACCGCTACGCCCCACCACCGCCACCGCAAACCACCAAAAAAAAAAAGTCAAAATAAAAAGGGTTACCAAACACCAAAAAAAAAACCTAAAAAAAAAAGGGGTTATCAAACACCCACTTGTTTTTACAAAAAAAAAAATTTAAGCTGCTCTTTAAAAAACTGCTCTTTAAAAACTGAAAACCAAAAAAAAAATTTTGTCAAACGAAGCCTTACTTATTCAGTTCCGGTTTTCCTACTATAGTTTAACGTTCCTCCTGCATTTTCTTCCCAACTCATCGCCTAGGGTTTAATATTAAAGCATGACAATATTATTGATCTCACTTTCTAATAGATTAGTCTGTTAGGTCGGACGATGACTTAATATAGAGCTTTAGTTTGAGAAGGTCATAAATTTGATTCTTCTTGCTAGTGCAATTTTTGCAACATATTTATTCGTGCACATGGTGGTGGTGTACTTGTATTTGTCTCCCCATATGCAGTTGATGGCTTGCACGTGAGACATAGTATTAAAACTTGATAACATTGTTAAAGTTATTATCTAACAACTTAAACGGTAACTTAACATTTATATGTAAGTAAATATAGCATGAGAAATAAATCTTCAAATTCCTCGACTAGTGTCTGTTTGCGAGTTTTTTTTAGCAGAGAATAGAGAGGAAAAGAAAGGAAATTGGTCACTTTCCTCCCTTTTCTTTAGTTTGTGACTTTTTTTAAGGAGAGAAAAGAGAGAAAAGTTTAGGCTTCTTTTGTCTCTAAATCTTTCCTTTCAAATTTGAGAAGAAAAAGAGAGAAATGAAACTCTTATAAGTAATACTTTGATAATACTCATATTATCCTTAAGATTATGATGATTGAATTTTAATGACTTTTTGGCCTTAGGATTTCTTACAAAACCTATTATACCATTTACTACAAACAAACAGAAGAAATAGCAGAAGTGCTGGCAATCTCTTGCAAATCTCAGATAAGAATCCCGAAAAGCTGAATGCTTTATTTGACTGTCCACCCGAGAGGTGCAAGCTAGTGCTAGACTTATTACATTATTACGGTATAAACTTTCTGTGATATCCTTAATGACCAAAAAAAATTTCCATGTGAATTATGTTCTTAGTTAGCTAGGATCACACTTTAAAAGTCGTTGTTTGAATTAGCACACTCTTGTATAAGGATACATATGTAATGTTGTATCTTATCTTTTCTTTTCTTCTGAACTCATAAACAAGAAACAAGAAAAATAAATGATATTTTCATTTCTCTCTTAAACTCACAAGTAAGGGGAATTCCTTTCTCTTCTTTATCCTTTCTTTTCTCTCATTCCAAAACTCGCAACAGGCTATAAGAGTGAGTCTCGCATGGTTTGCTAGGTCTCCATACAGAGGGAAGACCAAGACTGAAGCCCTATATATGTACCTAAACGAAGAGGAAGAAAAAATGTATTCCCTTCTCTTCCTTTCTCTTATCTTCCTTTCCATTCTTTTTTCTTGAAACTCACATAGAGGCTGTAAGAGTGAGTCTCACAAGCTTTGCCGGGTCTCCACATGGAGAAGACCAAGGCTGAAGCCCCTATGTATTCTGCGTTTAGATCTCGTAGGTCTCTTCAGATTTTTGGAAAGAATTACGAGTAACTCTACAAATTCGATGCATCATATTGCAATGCTGACTGTCATATTCGGTGCCATTTTGAGCAAATCACAAGCGTCCCACACATAAATGCACGGAATCGTACATAAAGTTGACGGCTATCTCGCATTGATTGTTGTCATTACTGCCTTAGGGTACCTAGCTAATCGTCGCTTCATGTACTACTGTCTTACCCTTTTCTTCTTACTCTCAATCAAGTACATTTATTATTCAGTTCATGCTGTAGTTGAAAACCCTCATATTTGAAACGGTGAACACTAACATCTGAGAATTCTTTCAATGCAGAACTAAGCTGTAGGTGAATTCAATGGGAAAGGTTAGAATGGAAGGGAAATTTCTCGTTCAACAGTTGGTTCTCTCTTTAGGCATGATATATATTATATACATATAGAGGTTAGAGTCTTCGTGTAGTTCTGAATAATATATCATGCTCAGCTGGTCTCAGCCGAGTTTCATTTGCGGGTAGAACTTTGTAATATTTCTCTCACACCCTGTAGTTCTTCTCATAGCTAGGAAGAAGAAAGAATGTTTGTTTCATTTAGTGCAGCAACGCAATGAGCTTCTCTTCCACCAATGTAAATTGGATTAAGCCGCCTACATGCTATGCAGATCGTGTCTCTTCCAGAATCGCGTCACTATAACTGCTTCGTTAGGCATGTACCTTCAGTTCATGTGCAAGATCAAGGTGATAAAAAAAATTGCACAGTAAACTCTGACCTTGGCTAAAATCTGCAACCAAATCTCCAATTATCCAAAACCCCAAGAATTGTCATCTATTTCAAATGAAGGATTTGTTAATGGTAGTCTCTGATTCTGTAAGATTTTAAGGGTATTCTGTCATTTTAGGTTTTTTTTTTTATATTTTTCAGCAATTAACTTTTTCAACCAATTTAAATGAATGAAATCATCGAAGCAGAGAAAGAGAAGGATGGTCAATTCTCCTTTCTTTTTCTCTTTCTCCTTCTCCTTCCCTAATCACCGGCTGCCTTCACTGCCAGCCTCTGCTGAAGCTCAACTGCTCCTCCTTCGCGAACCCACTGCCAATTAACTCGCAAACCTTCCACTTCAACTATCGACCTACAAACCCACTGCTGCGACCCACCTACGTCGCTCGCCTCTCCCCTCTCCTTCTTCTCCACAAACCCACTGCCAACAAAACTGCAAACCCACCGTCGTGACCCAGACAACGTTACTCAAGGTGACACATTGTGGTGCTGCTAATGTGTGTGAATTAGTAATTGATATTGTTTAGATTTTAGTTCCAACTTGATTTGTGTATGTCAATTGAGAGTAGAGATTGAGAAATTGAGGGGCTGCTAACACTACAAGAAAATGGGTTTTTCCCGACGGACAGAAATCCGTTGCTAAATGTCACTTTTCGGTAAAACTACGTCGCTAAATGTCTTTACTAATGAAACTGTCCAACGCTAAAGACATTTAGCGACGGAGTTTTACCGACGAAAATATCCGTTGCTAATTGTAATTTACGTATTTTTTTCACTATTTTTGATTTTTTTTCAGAAAAAATAATTTTTAGTAACGAACTTTTACCGATGGACACAGTCTGTCGGTAAAAGTCTTAATGTTTGAATAAAAGAAGCCCCAACCCTACTCTTCTTTCTAACAAGCCGCACACACATGTTTTCCCCTTCTTCTCTCCACATCCCCCTCCTCCTGGCCCTCTCTCTCTCTCTCTCTCTCTCTCTCTCACCCTTTACCAATCGCCAACACCCACCTCCCACGCCACCCAGCTCCTTTGCCGCATCCCCCCAACCCCTCTTCCACATCCTCACCCTCATCCCCCACTGCCGCCTTACCTTTTTTCTCTCTCTCATCAGCTGCCCATGCCACCCACCTGTAGGGGATTGCAACATGTTGGCTAGCGCTTTCGCCTTCCAACGAGTTTTTTTATTCTTTTTTTGCTGATCTTTCAGTAGGGTTTTTTATTTGTGGGTTTGTGATTGTGTTTGTGTGTGGTAAATATGGAGAGATCTGGTGGTCAAGACATCAAGAATTCCGACAACGGCTTCAATTCAGGTCTGCTCTATCTCAATCCCCACTCTTTCTTCTTCTTCTTTATTTTTTTGCTTATTTTTCATCTAATTTTGCTTTCATTATTTTCAATTTTATATCTTGGATTCTTGGTTTGCGTTTCCTTGATTATTTTTTGGGTTCTAATTTGTTGCCTAATTAATAATGTTCTAGGTTCTTAGTTTGTTGTTTGTCAATTTGTGAATTCCATGATGTTGACTATTAATGTTGACTTCTAATTGTATATTTAATGGGTTTTGTTCAATTTGATTTGTTACAGTTTCTCTCTAGTTTAAAAGTCTATGTTATCGTATTTTTTATGCATATGTATCTATACATGTAAAACATTTGTTCTACAAGACATGTGTTTTGGCTCATAAATGTATGTTGACTATATTTTATGTTTTGTATAGATTAGATTATGTAACTTTGGCTTAGCTGCTGTTGCCGCCCATTCTAGCGCGCCAATGAGACCACTCTTGAGCATCACTTCTGCAATTGTATATATAAAAACAGACGTAACTTTTGTCGCAAAATTTTGAATTTGGTTGACCTTGTAATGTTTGTGGTTATCTAGTGGTGATAGTGCTTTATTAGTAGTCATGATGTTAGGGGTTTGTACTTTATTTATTTTACAGATAC
This sequence comes from Escallonia herrerae, assembly GCA_033070095.1. Lineage (NCBI taxonomy): Eukaryota > Viridiplantae > Streptophyta > Magnoliopsida > Escalloniales > Escalloniaceae > Escallonia > Escallonia herrerae. The sequence goes on along the minus strand of JAVXUP010002109.1, from coordinate 68,925 downwards.
TTAAAAATGTGATGAATAATATTCCACATTGATGGTTATGCTTTAGATGTTTAATTTTTAAAAAACAGGTTTATATTTAAAAGAAATAATGAAAATAAAAAAGCTTTTTTCCACCTACAGCAATATATTTTTTAGGGTTAATTATACCTATGTCCCTGAGGTTTGGGGGTAATTACACGAGAAGACATAAAGTTTTAAAATGTAACACACATGACCAAAAACGTTAAAAAAAGTAACTCTTTTATCCAACCGTCAGTATTCCGTCCAAAATGTGTAATTGTCGTCATTACGTATTTTGAAAATGGCAATATTATCCCTGTACAGTATATCGTGAATAATTTGATATCCTAATTTTCTCTCTCCACAATTTAAACCCTAAATATGAAGTCAGCGCCGGCAGCCCCCCTCTGCTGCCAACAGCCCCCCGCCCCACCATCCTGCAGAACCACCCCACTATGCCAACAAGCCCCTTGGCAAACCCAAGCTGCCGAGACGCCTCCGGCAAGCGCCTTGGCAAACCCACGCCGCTGGCAGTCCCCCTCGCCCCACCATCTTGCAAACTTACCCCACCACACCGGCAAGCCCTTGGTGAGGGAGAGAAGAAGACTGGATGGGAAGGAGACAGATCTGGCCATTGCAACGACGGCGATCGCCCAGGTGGGCATGATGGTGCAAGCCCATCATGGTGGTGATGGCGCTGCCTTGCTGGTGGTCACGGTGGCGCGTATCTCGAAGGAGGAGCCGATGTCACGACGTAGCTCGGTGATGCTTATGATCTCGGACGACGTGGGGTACGGAGGTAGGTCGCGGTGGTGATGGTGGCGACTGGTATGGCAACAGGCAGATCGGGAGTAAGACCGCGATCTTGCGGCGCCGGTGCCTCGCCGGAGGGCCTGCTACTGCGCTGACGATGATCAGGCCTCCTGACGCTGGGTGGCGCAGATGGATTGCCTCGGGTTTGGTGACGGCATTGACTCGGTTGCCGCCAGGGAAGGGGGTTGTGGCATGACGGGGAAGGGGAGGCAGACGGCGTGGGGGGGGGGTGTGGGTGCTGGGTGTGGGGAGAGGAAGAGGCAGACGACGTGGGGATGGGGTGGGGGTATGGGGGGTGGGGAGAGGAAGAGGCAGACAGTGTGGGGGTGGGGTGGGGGCGCGGGGGGGGGGGGGTTCTAGGTGTGGGGAGAGGAAGAATAAACAGTAAATTAAGTGGGTAATCTATTTTAAAGTCAGGAGCAATCAAGTCTTTTTGTCAAAATCGTTAAGTATTTTTGAATTTCGTTTGTCAATGGACATAAGTGTTACATTTTGAAACTTTGTGTCCTCGCGTGTAATTACCCCCAAACCTCAGGGATATAGGTATAATTAGCCCTATTTTTTTACGACGGAATTATGTCGTTAAAAGTCATTTTAACAGATCTTGATGATTTTTTAGCGACGGATCATTTATCGCTAAAAGACTTTAATGGACTTTTAGCGATAGAAATTCCATCGCTAACAATTTTTTTAATTTTGAAATATCTTTAGCAACGGAAAATTTCGTCACTAAAAGTAATTAATTTCGTCAGGAAAATTTTAATTTTTACCGACAGACCATCAATTTTCGTCGCTAATCTTTTAGCAACGGCGTTTTCAACCACGAACTTTTATTTTTCGACGTAATATGGACTTTTAGTGACGGAACTGTCCGTCACTAAAAGTCTTTATTCTTGTGGTGTAAGCGGTGATTGGTGATCGAGGTAGAAGTGGCCTTAGGATAGGCATGGAGGATTGACCGATGATAGTGATTAGGGTGCGAGGGGTAGATGGTGGTCAAAAGGGGAGGAGGTGATGGTCGGAGGAGGCTAGACTGGAGTTGAGAAAGTAAGTGGTGGTGGAGGCGGAAGAAGAAGGGTTTAGCAAAAGAGAATTGAAAAGGACGAATTTACTCTTAAAAACTAACAGAATTATTGATTCCCATTAGTAAAATCCTTCGATTGCAAGATGACAAACTTTGGGATTTTGAGTGCCTAATATTAAACAATAAGGTTTTGGTTGTAGTTTTAGTAGGTAAAGGTTTATAATGTACTCCCTCCTTTCCTTAAAATTTGATCTGATTTCTTTTTTTGGCTGCCCCACAAAAATTGATCATTTTTATTTTGGGATATAATTTTTGTGTGAAGTTACATGTTTGCCCTTAGCCACCTCTTTTTTTAATTTATTTTTTTTGTTTCTATCACTCATCACGTTTATCACTCACCCCTCTCTCTCTCTCCCCCTCCGAGCTTCGATCGCCACTGCCGATGACCCCGATCACCACTGCTGCTAACACCGACAATCCCGATCGCCACTACCGCCGACCCTAACACGCCGATCATCACTGACCCTGATCCCGATCATGGTTGCCTCCAACCCCTATCACCACTGTAGTTACGGTATTCTTTCGCCACTACGGCTGTCTTTATCTTCTTCCCCCATCATCGCCACCATTGTCGCGCGTGTATTCTGCATCCACCAACACCACGTCCTTCATTAACCACAAGTACCGTCCCCTACATCATCAATCACAAACATTTAATTTCAAAGAAAAAATTGCAGATCTGCTTCTAAGTAAGGGTAGTGGATATTTTGTTGGTCATGGTGTAGGATCAGGTGGATCGCGATCGTAGGCGTTTGACTAGGTATTCGCTCAGGCGCCTTATTTTGAGAAAAAGGAGGCAAAAGGAGTTGCTGGGGCATTTAATAAGGAGGCAATCAGAGGCGTTCACCTAGGCGTTGTGAGGCTAGATAAAAGCGTGAATGAGTCGACGAGGTAGCATTTGACCAGGCGATGTGATGGCTGAAGAGGCGAGATTAGGCATTCGCCTAGGCGTTCGGGCATTCCCATCTTCCTCGTCTCCTCTTATTTCTCTGATCTTCCTCCCCTTACTCACCATATACCCATGTTCAGACTCATCAGAACATCAATAGGCCTTGTAATTTAATTTCCTTCGTCTCTCAAACACCTATGCTTCACATACTACAACAACTTCCACAAAGATTGCGGATGCAAAATTCCCACCAGTAATGGAGTTGAGAGAAAACATGGATTTTACAAGGTAGCTTGAAAGAATTGGGGAGGAAAAGAGAAGGGGATGATGACTGAGAGAGAGGGGGGGGGGGGGGAGGCCCACATACTGAAAATCCTCTCTTTATTGAAACAAAAATGTAATTAAATGAATATAACATCAAAGGGTAATACTGGAAACACATAAAGTATGACCCCTTACCTTAATATGCGTGAAAAGTCAAAGTGATCGAATTTAAAGGGACAGAGGGAGTAATTTTTAAGCGAAAAAAAATCCTGAAATACGTTTTGTATACGTTATTATCAGGATGTCTATTTCGAGTTTTTTTCCCTAACTAATACATCTTTAATACTTAATAACATATCTACTCCATTTTGAAATTTATTTACCTGCATACCACATTTTTAGAAATCGCGGTTTAAAACTACAACTTAAAAAAAAATGTTGATTTAGAACCACGTTTTCATTTTATTTTTCATTTTTGCGTCATGTTCTCAAACTCTAAGAAAACTCAAGAAATAAAGAAACTGTAGGGGAAAAAAATTGGCGCATTAAAAAGGGGATTTGGATCCACATTTTTTTATTTAAAGTCGTGGCTCTAAACCGCTACTTCCAAAAGTGTGGTATGCGGACATATAAATTTCAAAATATAGTAGATAGGTAACTAAATATTAAAATGATATTATTAGGAAAAAAAAACTCTACATGTTTCGGTACACGATTATCAATATCTTTTTCGAGGATAATATGTCGAAGTATTTAACTTACGAAAACTTTCTATCTGCCAAAAGAGAAGTAGGCTTTGTACTTCTCACACTTTGCTATAGATGATGACATAAGTCTTGTGATTTTTTTTTTAATTTATAGAAGAAATATTTCATTAATATCTAATAAAAGTCATCCCAGCTACATTTGGTCACATCGTACCCTACATATATTCAGTAAAAGTGTAAAGAAAATAGAAAGTTAAAAACCTATCCACATTTATGAAGCCAAATCTGAAAATATATAATGCTTGCGTTGACCAATCCATAAGTGGCCTAGAAAGCTGCTTTGGTCAGTAACTTCCTGCTTCCTAATACGATCATGCAATAATGGAATTCAATATTAGTGCAACATATATATATATCATACAATATTGGAGCAACAGTAAGCAACAGTATGCTCTCTGCCTATCATTTGTGCCGATAAACATTTTGAGTTTTTTTTTTCTCCAAGTAGAATTGCATTGGTCAAAAATTAGAGAAAAATAGTTAACAAGAGTGTAGGGCAACTAATAGGCATAGCAAATCCAGCACCTAGTGGACATGCCTCACTTTTCGAAACCCCCAACAGAGAAATGAATACAACTGAAATTACAGAAATGTAACACCATGAGATCGACACTAACCAGCCTAGGAGATCCAAAGCACTCCACCAAGCGATATGCTTGCACTGTCAAGGAATAACTGCGAGTTTGAAGCAACGTAGAATCAAATGAAATAGAGTGGAATTGTCCCCACAGTCTAAATACAACCTATGTAATCCAGGTAAGGTACTCGATATGTATTGGGATCAGGGTGGTTAAAGCTAGTGAAACAGGGTAACGCCCATATCGAGGATGCAGTGGACGTAAACTCACAGGCTAATTACTGCAATTTTTCCATTCTTCTGTCTAACGTGTCGGGGACACTAAGGCCAAATTCTAACACTTGGTTGAGGCCCTGTTAATGAGGATCTCACATCAATTACCCCTTGTCTCCCTTCCCCCAACCCTCGAGAACGAAAGCCCTTTCACTGCAAAGACGTTAAACTGAAGGCCCTACTCGAGAAGATCACCAAACACCGCTATAAGGACCCTACCAAGAAAGATGACAAACAAAAAATCACCCCCAATTCTTCACAGGATTGAGATCCCCCATGCAAGAATGAGCAAGTCATACGGAACAAAGTAAGGACAAACCATCCATTCCATATGGAAACTTCACTTCCTACTGGGAGTGAGTATCAAACCGTTCAAATCGATCCGAATCATTCCAATCCGAACCGTCCAAAGATCTTAACGGTGTGATTTTACATTTCTCAAACCGACTTCGGTTCAACTCACGATTCACTTATTTGAAACCGATCACAAACTGAATTGAACCGACCTATGTATACTAGTTCATTTTTAGTGACATTCATCGATAAAATTCACATACATGGTACTAGACAACTTAAATAAGCAAAATCTTAAAAGTTATAAGAAAGGAAAAAAATGCAAGTAGTTATAACACAAAAGTCTAGTGATCCATATGTCTTGTATAATTATTCATTATTTTCTCATAACATCAATGGCAAAGGTATAACTGAGTTTTTATTGTAACATATGTCTTGAACAATACTTAAATCTTATGTTATTATGAGCACTTACATATTAAATGTAATAAGGCTACGTGCATTTTAAGAAAAACTATAACTTCAATTTTAAATAACATCTGGTTCCAATAGTAGGTGCACTAACAGATAACTTTTTTTAAATGAGCATAAACCGATCCAAACCGATCAAATCAAACCGTTCAAATCGATGATGTTTGGTTCAAGAATTTTTAAACCAAAAGATAACGGTTTGATTTGCGGTTAATGGCCCCAGTTGAAGAGCAACTTCGCCCGAAGAAAGAATGATACTTTGCCAGACAATCCACCTTATCTAGTACGATAAATGTTGTGTACTCCATGTTGTAAGTCACGAAGCGTGTGAAAGGTTGAATGTGGCCAAGTGGTTGAGCCACGCATTTGGAATCAAGATGACCTGAGAAAGCCTAATCGTGGCTTGAAACGAAGCCAAGAACCAAACTTGTTGCCCCAAGTATAGTAAGAGAACCAACTGCACCCACGTAACAGCTTGCCATCCGCACGACTTAATCCACGTAACAGCTTGATATCCATGTGGCGTTGCATTGCAGAGAACTCGAAACTGTGAAAACTCGAGACATTGGAGCCAGAATTCCGATTAATCATCGGAAAGAATACATTTAACCGAATTCTCCAAAATATTATGGAATCCCCTACCCTGTTAATAACCCTCAGTCATAAATCTTTGACGCTTTCACCTCACCACAATCAAGAAAATCTCCGAGTCTCCTTCAACAATTATGCTAATTCAGTCAAAATGACTTGACAAAGCATGAGAAGGGACAGCTGCTAGGCATTACTAATACAAACTTTGACAGATTGGAACTGAATCAAGATGAAATTGACGAGCATGGTGCTTACCTCTAGGGCAGCCACTAAATTTTTCATAGGTTTTGTCCTTGCAATAAAACAGCTTGTCGATCAGTCACCGATTATTGCCACAAACTTTAATTGTTTATAGTTTATGAAGCCAAAGTTGCTATTCATTGGCCCATAGAAGCATGAGCAATTTGGCCAAGGCTTGTGCACGACAAGGGTCCTGTGATCTGTATGAGCATACTGCTGATCCCAGCTTTAAGCCTGCTTTGTTGAAATGAGCTTCCAACGTACAGATGGCACACTTTGTTTATAGCACGCTGGCATAAGAAAGGTTTGAGGTTGTTTATAGCACATTGATATAGGTTCAAATTTGGCTTCTATGAAAACGATCTAATTTCGATGTAGCCAGATTTTCCACAAAGATTGTTGTTGTTGCCTTGGATTGTAAACTTACGGAGCCTTCCCTTTGTCAATCCACGCAATCATCCATTCAAAGACGGAGGATGCTGGTTGCTCCAGTTTGACGCCTATGTCCGGTCCAATCCAGACGGCTGTGGTGAGGGGACGGACATTGAAAGAAGAGACGCGGCCAACTCTCTCTATCATTTTGACGTTGGCTGCATGCATCATATCAGATATTATGCTTTGGCCGACAAGCTTTTGTTTGATGGGGAGACGATTGAATAAGAGCTGCCATAACAACAACTATATTTTGGCAGAAGTTCTGGTCTCCAAAGGCACTTCCAAGTCTTTGAAGGTGTGTTGCTGTCTGGATTGAAACTTGGATTTTCTGACTCGATCAGGTTCGCTCTGTTTTCATAGAGCAATTGATAATCTTGACTTAGACTCACTATTCAGTAATATCGAAGGGAGTTCATTCCAGAGAAGCTTCTGAGTTGAGCTAGCCCTTTGCTTTAAGCTAACTACATCAGTTCATTGTAGGGTTAGATTTGTGTCAGTATCTGAGATTACTCAAGAGCTTTGGAGTGAAACACATTCCTTGATCACTTTTAACTTCATGGGAGTATTATTGCTTACCTTTCTCGCGTGTCTGTTGGTGCGTTGGGGGGGGGGGGGACAAATGCAAATGGGTCTTGACAATGCTATCTACAGCTTCTTTTGGAAGATCCAGTGAACCTAGAGTTTCATTTGTTAAAGGAGAAAGTGCTTTTGGTCAAAAGGTTTGCATCTTGATGACCCTCCTGAATCAGACAAATCATTCCAAAAAATCTCAACCTTAGGCCAGCAAGATAGAATTCCAGATAAGATCAGTCACAATCAGTTGTTTGTGGAGTCAAAAAAAAGTTCCTCTTTGATTAATCCACTTACAAAGGATGACCTTCAAGTTACTTAAAATATCATGAAACCTTACCCCATGCTCATTCCGTAAGGAAGACGAACATTGAATTATTCTGCTAAGGTCTGTTGCGCCAGCACGCATTTTCCTTGAAATTTTAGCAAGAGAATTTTGGGTGTGGCTACCCCCACAAAGGTCGCTAAAGTTGCTGGCATTTTAAATACCCAGAGTCATTTATGGAATCCCAAATAACTTGATTCCTATTGCTTCGAAGATTGCATCCACAATTGAGCAGAGCCACAAATTGTTTTTGCGGCAAGCTTAACATTTTAACAAATAATTTACAGGTTAAACTTGATAAAATCAGCTGACAACGTCAAATATAATAAGGGATAGTTACACTCAAAGCCACTGAAATTCGTATTTATTACACTCGCTTATATGCGGTATCAAAAATTACATTATTTTTATTGAGTTTTTTTTTTTTGTATGTACGTATGTGAAAAGGTTAAGAACTTTACCATTGAGATGAATAATATAAGAGTTACACCATGCCTAGAATTTCCATTGTGTTACACTGAGCCGGCCCCCTCCCGTTAGGAAAGCCGTTACAAAATATCTGAAAAGTGACCATGCCCCTATATTTCATGTGACCTACGGAAATTACCCTTAAGAGCTAAGATTATTAATCAATAAAAATTACAAATAGCCCAGATCTTGGGGCCGTCTAATATGTCATCTTCAAATGCCAACTCTTGACATCTTTCTCGTGTGCAACCATCCCACCACCCAATGCACCACCAACCATTACCGCTCTTCCTATGCACCACATCTTCATTTGGATCCACCCAAAATCCCACAACTCCTCTTTTTTTCAGAATAATTAAAAAAATATACATTTGGAAAGGATTGCAGAGCAGTCAAAATACACGATACCTAATAAGGTAACGATTGTGACAAACATGTATACGGATATCAACTCCATCCAGCAGGTATCACAATTCCTCTTTCATCACTTCTTGTTTTCCTAGACCAATTTCGACCGCCGGTTATTTCACGTGTTGTTCTAACGGCTACAGCTGATTTGTAAGAGTTTTCTTGATACTTGTGCTTCCGAGTGTGGGTTTTTAGATTTTACGAAGAAATCTTTTTTTACTACTATCCCAATTATAAAAAGATACCTACAAACCCTTGTATAGCACGATTAATGATAGCTAAATATTTTTATTAATTTTTTGAACACTTGCAGCAAAAATTCTTAACAGCACATTTTTAACGTCACTGAAAAAAAAACCAATAAAAGCAACATCTGTAATGTGGGATTGTGATTCTCTATTTGTGGTTGCTTTGACAGCGAGTGTTGGCTTATCCAATGGATAAGGAGCGCCACGTTCAGCAACGGGGTTAATCGTTGTCAATGATACTCGAGGATAATTGCGTGCTAGTGTGGCCAATGATTTGAGGTGTTCGATGGATAGTGTGAAGCATCTGAACTGATGACGAAGGCTGATCGAGAAGACGAGATGCTGTAGCAACCATCTGAAGAAGCCCAAGTGCCGGTCATTTGGTTATTGCTTTTAGACATGATGATGGGAATTCCGTTTATTTCCAAGACTATCTGAGCCAATTCGCAACCTCTATTGATTCTATTAGCTGAAAGGATTGACATGGTGTGGAGTGTAATTTTTTCAACCAGGGTAGACATGTGCAATAAGAACAAACTTGAATGGTACAAGTGTAATAAACCCATGTAACATAACAATTCTCTTCTGTTTATCGAGAGGTTGTTTTCACTCTATACACTATCCCACCCTGTCATTGATTACATAAAAAGGAAAGCGAAATACATAAAACAGGAGTGAAACAGCACTCCCTTCTCATATTTTTTCTTATTTCAAGCCAACACTAACTGGGGTGGCGGAAATGGCAGAGGTTTTGAAGGATTAATTCAACGTAGCTGGTTTCAATCCCCATGCCAACGGAACGAACCATAAATTGCAGTTCTATTCATATCACAAAAAAAAAAGGGCCAAAAATAGCTAATTCAATGCACAGCTTTCCATTATAAGTTGCGTCTTCCCCTTAAATCACCTAAAGAATGAGAGAACTACAACACAGGATGATCCAATTCAATCTATAGATGTTGGCATCACTCTCTCTAGAGAAATACACATCTGCAGAATAAACGCAATAGAACTAATTTTTTTACCACCGGTGATAGACGGTTATCGTAAGAACATGCTGAAGATCTAGCTTTCAAAACATGGGAGGAAAATCATGCTGTTGGTGAGAAACATCACAGCCTATCCTCTCAAATACTAGAAAATTGATTTCATAATAGTCTAGGCACTGTAATCATATGGAGGCTAGTAGAGCATCATCCACAGAACGACGAGGTTTAATAAATAGATCTTGGTGGCCAGAAGAGTGAGTCGTCGAACAAACTAACCTTGAATTCTAAGAACATCAAAAGAAACATTCCTTTGTCCATGACAGCAAGGCTAATATAAACATCACACAAAGAAATTTAAACAAGTTGAACCTAATGGAACCGCCTATTGATGAACAATGATATCATGTAAAAGAGTAAGCAAGATCAGATAATATATAATTCACCAAAATATTGACAGCCTTATCTGCTGATGATTTGCTGGTACTAAGCACTCTTACAGTCGAGCCATCAGCTTCTTCCAAAATCAGCTAAAACTAATTGTACTTCGCAGGATATTCTGGCATCCCTAAAAGCCATATGTATCCCAAGTAAAATGACCATCAATGTCCTCTTCCACAAGGCTAGCTATAGATGTCTGCAACACAGAACAGTATAACTGCTTTAGAAAAAATACATTGCATATCAAGTTAAATTCAAACTGCATATCAAGATTAAAAAGCATTACAGCTTTATGTGTGGGGCCATTATGCCTTTTGACCTACTTATCTAACACATCACCTGAATTTGGAATCATAGATACACATGCACATCTAATGCAACGTTCGAATCATTGAGAAGTACTCTATCTAACAACGGCTTAAGAGTGAGATGAGAGCCAATGGTACAACTACCAGAAAATTACTTTTTGGTATCTTGGCATTTGGGAGAGTTTCATGCAAATGTTAGAAACGGAATCTGATATATCTTAGTTGCAGGAAACTCCTAATATGGTGACGTTTCTCTCTCGGAAACTCGCTTTTGCGATCCCAAGTTAGGAGCTCCATGGGATCTCGTCCTAAGCTAAGATGGGAACTCGATCCCGCTAGTTGGATAGAGATGCATGGAACAAGTGATAGAATACATGAAAATCAAGCTCTTTTCAACTCAATTTCTTGTTTCTCTCTTCCTTCAAGTCCTTAAAGTCTCCTTGTCTGTTGTTGCTATCTATGTAAACTATGCTTAACAAATGATAATACTCTTTACGCATTTATTTATTCAAGCCGCTCCCAACCTCAGATTCTTCTTGGTGCTTACGCTTCCCCGCCCCCGCCCCCGCTCCCGCTCCCGTACCCGCCCCCGCCTTGTGCAACTAAGATATATATATATATATATATATATATATATATATATATATATATATATGATTCAAGATGTTGGGAACTTTAAGATTTGTAAACTGAAACGAATGCTTAGTAGACAAAGTAAATAATGAGGCTATCTGCAAAAAAGGAAGGGTGGAACCAACTGAAGAACAGATGATGCTTTAGCGAGAAAAAGTGACTTAAGTCAAGTTGATGGGCTAAGAAGAGGAAGGCTAGACCCGAAATATAACTTGGATAGTTGTGAGAGAGGTGGAAAACAAGAATTTACATAGCCGACGCAAACTACGTTTGGACAGTGGCCTAAATGAAGTATATGCAGAATTGTGTCTTATTTAAACTTAGTTTCCACTGTGATGCCATAAAGATATTTTCTTACGATAAGATGCAGTTAAACTTAAAGCAAGTCGAAGTAGAGGAATTTCATCAAAACAGGTGCCGAAACTGTTAGTTGAAAAGTGAACTGTATAAATAGCCCTCCATGCAATTTTATGCAATCGGGGAATAAAGAATGAATTCACCAATTATGCTATCTCAGGACTCTGTTATCCCTTCTAAACTTCACCGTAGTGACTATTCTTCAATTAGTTATTCCTATGCTTTCTGCAAATCCCAGTATTCACACTAACTTCTTCCCAGAAAACCAGATAACAATCTGTGTAAGAACCCCGGCATTAACATAAATCAATTTGAGCTCAGTAAGGGTATCCAGGCTTGTCAAAGAAGATTGGTCGCCAAAAAATGAAGCAGGCAAAAGATGTCATTAAGTTCAGACATTTGCTAAGAACTGACATAAATGAATCAAGACTTGCTATGCCTCTGTTTCCAATCATCATTAAATTGGCCCCAAGACAAAAGATTGCACATTGGACACACACAAAAGATGGTCATGGCCAAGACAGTCTTAAATATACTACTATAAGTAGGCCAAAAAGTCCTCCTTTAGACTACTATGTCAGAAAATAATAAGTACTTCTTCCTATATACTAGTGCCAAAATTGTTTGGATAACTACTTCTATCCTGGTTCAAGAGTAAAATACTATGGTATTTATGCGTACAAGTCCTCTTATGACAAGAACTTAACACCTCTTCCCTCCCTCCCTCTCATCTCCAAACACCAGCTTACCTACAAAAGATTCGGAATACTCCATGTATCTGAAGTGGGCTTACCTACACTGGCCTCAGCTACAACTTCTAAGGTTTAACTCCAATCCTAATCCTGCACTGCTAAAGAGCAAGGAAATTTTAAAGTCCCAAACAAGTCACGGAATTTGCAAGGTGCTCTGAAGTTATCCAATATGGCACAGTTCTTTTTGCTGCCCTACCGTTAGTTTAGGTGAAGGACGTCTAAAACTGCTTCCAAAGGTAATGGAAGCAATGAATATCTCCAACACTAACTTAGCCAATAGACAAAATCATTCCAATTGCTCAAATTACTTCAAGTATTACGTTCTGCTAGGTCCTAGTCCTAGCAATTGAAAAATTCCTGTTTGTGTACCAAAAATATATAGAAGCAGAGAAATCTGTCAGTCAAAAGTCGGCCGAGCAAGCAGTCTACATTATACATGATATCTCAACTTCTTACTGTCCACTTATAGGAGAGTAGTACACATTCATGCTCTTATTATTTACCGATATCCAACACCAACGATTACTACGCAGCTATAATTAACAAAAAGTAGGGGGCACATGATGCCTTAGCAACAGCAGCAGGGATGATATTCTACTACTAGTAGGCATCTAACTAGCCTAAAAATCTTCATCATATACTTTGTTAAAGAGCAAAACATCAGCCACACCAAATTAACAATCAACAGAAGAGCATCTAAACAATACTAAATATATCAAATAGCAAAGAACAGTTTATTGGCAACCTATGAAACCCCAATCCAAAACACCACAAACCCCAAATCATTTAAGTCCTTCTTTCAAACACACAGCCAAGCATTATATTCTGTAATTTGCTCTAAGCAAGAATGCAATTCATTCAACTCAACAAGAAACAAGAACTTCGAAAAGACACGAGAACGCTCACCATCCGACCCCGACCGAGACCGCTTCCCCTGCCTCATCTTCTCAAGCTGGACTTGCGTGTCCATAAACAGCTGCATCCTCTGGACCTCCAAGTCCTTGGCAAACTGCATCCTCTGCTTCTCCAGCTCCACCACCTGCCTCTGCTTCTCCCCCTCCACCTTCTCGTACACCTCCCCAAAACGCTCTATAGCCCTCGCCAAACTCCTTACCCCCTCAACCCCTCCCCCTCCTCCTCCTCCTCCACTTCCTCCTCCAATTCCTCCTCCTCACTGCTCTCGGTTCCCCCCTCAGCCGCTGCAGCTGCAGCCACTGCCGAGTAATTCCTCCTAAAGTACGAATCATCCACAACCGGCGTAGGTACACCAACCGATCCACTAGCCGGCCGTTTCATCGGCAAAGCCAACGGCTGCGCTTGTGCAATCGGTTGAGCAGGTTTCCGGTAAGGCAAAGGCAAGGCCAACGGTGGGGAAGCAGGCGGCGACCTGAACGGCGTAGTTTTCTTGGCGGCGGCGGTGGATCCGATCAGCATATCCAGACGGGGGTAAAACGGCCAGGAACTGGTAAACACTCCGTGAGAATCGGAAACCCTAGCTTTCTCAGCCTTGAACTTTTTCTTGATGGTGTCGATCCGGTTCTTGCACTGCACATCCGTGCGGTAGGTCTTCTTCGAGTGGCCGTGGCGGGCGTTGACGGCCTCCGCCACGTCCTGCCAGTCCTTCTGCCGGAGGTTGCCGCGGTTGAGCTCGAGGTAGCGGCGGCCCCAGGCGTCGATCAGGGTGGAGGTGGCCTCCTCCGACCAGCAGTCCTCGCGGAAGGGCAACGGGTGCGACGGTGGCGGCGGCGAGGGTTCGGTTGGGTCGGCCATTGTGGTTGTGGTGGTCGGATTTCAATTGGGCGGAGAGCAAGAGAGAGAGGAAGCAGCGTCGGTGAGAAGTTGGGATAAGCGGCGATGAAGAGGGGCAGGCGCCGGTTGGGAAGGGTGAGGGTGAGGGGAGCGCGTGAGGTGCATGTGAGGCGGGGGGGGGGGGGGGGGGGGGGTAAAGTGGGTAACGGAGAGGGACTAGTCGGTGAGGTCGCCGGGACGAGAGCGCGTGGGGCGACCATCACGAGAGTTTGTAACGGGACGGGGCTTTCGGCTAATTTTGCCCTAACATTTGGAGGATAAAATGGGATGGGCTTTGGCTTTGCTATTGTTTGCACACCAACTATAAACAACAAAACCAATTACCAAACATTAATGTAAAGTTTAGGAGGCCCCTGTTGTGTTTTGGCTACGTGTGTTTTCGTTCTTTACACTTGATTATATACACAAACCTTTGTTTGTTGGAAACAAAAAAGTTTTATAAATGGAGTTCATGTCCCTTTTTTTTTTTCCTCACTTTAATTTGTTCGCTTACGATTTTCAATCTAGCTTTTACATTGCATGTTTCGGAGCGTATTTTCTTAAAACTTTTCTACTTTTTTATGTTTGTGGTTTGCAAGAGTACCATTAAATTCCTTCACATTCTTGACATCGAGCTAGGTCGGTCCCTCCCTCATTCCCGATGAGAATTTGTGCGATTATTCATACTAGTGCCCGCCGCTCTAATGCTATAGGCCAAATGCCTTTTTAGTTCTTTTCTTTTTTTCTTACTTCATGTCATGAGAATAAAATCTTTAGTTGCATCTTTGGCCCATTGTAATATTCCGAACTTCGGGAGCCGATTAAAATAACTATTCGGGCTCCGAAAAATAAACGGGCCATAATTTTGAGTAATACTCGAGTATTAGAAGCTTGTGGAAGCTTAAAAGAATTTTGGGGCAAAAATATAATTTTTGAAAATTTGGGGGCATTTTCGTAATTTTGAAAAATCTTGGGGGTTAATTTAGAATTTTGAGGAAAATTGTGGGAGTGCCACCTCCTACTAGCTTAATGACTAAGCTAGGAAAAAAAAGAAGATAATTGAGAAAAGGATAAGTTTAAAGAAGAAAAACAAAACAAAACAAAAAGGGAAACCTTTCCCTTTCGGGAAAACAAAAGAAACAGAAGAAGGAAAAGAATGAACAGTGAAGAAGAACAGAGAAGAAGGAGAATCAGAGAAGAGAAAGAAAATAGGGAGGGTTCGAGCTGAATTTTCTTAAGGTGAATCTTCCCTTAGTTTTGTAATATATGTTTCAATTTTGGGGTATAATTTCGGTGGCATGTGTGTGTTTAGTGTTTTTGCTGCTGTGTGTGTGTTTTTCGTGTGAGGAGAAGAAGAAGCTTCGGGTATGGCTTCAATGGAAGGTTGTTGCGTAAGTTGTATATTCATGTGGTGATTTGGCATTTTGGAAGAAACTAAAAGGGGTTGGGAGTATCTTGTGGGCTGCCGAGAGTGAAGGTGGGTGCGGTATGAACATTGCTGGGTTATGCTCATGGCTGCCGTGAGTGGATCTGCAGCGTGTATGTGTGTATTTTGTGAGCATGAGGGGCTGATTTTCGGGTATGAATTAGGGGGGGGAGGTTTTAAGGAACGGTTATGGGTGGCAGTGTGTGGGTGCGTGAATTGGGTGTATAGAATGGGTCATGGTAGCTGCGTGGAGAAGATGAGTGTGTGTGTGGAAAGGTGTGTTAGTATGTGGGATGATTTGAATAGTGACCGTAATCGTCACTAAAGAGAAAATTTACTTGGCCAGTTTTTCTACAAATTTTCATAAATAGTTAGGATATCTACGCTCAAAATAGTAACCCCCAATAATTTTACGATATCTACGCTCTGGAAAATTTTGGAAATTTTTGAAGTCCGCGAAGAGCGCTAAATTGGAGCACCGATTAAATAACTTTATCGAATTATTTAGCATATCAAACCAAGATATTTTGATCTGAAAATTTTATGCATATCTTATTTTATAGATATGATTCATTATCTAAAATTTTGGGCCATTCCGAGGCCGATAGGTATTTTTTGCGAAACTGGCCTTTTAATGCTCGGTCCGGACACCCGATTTTCGGGCAAAAATTTTTTAAAATACTTTTTAGGCCAGAAATAACATCAGGATGTTTAAAATATCGGTTTAAGATATTTTGAGATTTTTCTGGTGCCGGAAACCCCCAGGGGTGTTTTGGTAATTTACCACCCCGAAGGGGTATTTTGGTAATTTTACCTATAAGAGGTGTTTTGAAGTAAATTTACATACAATAAGATTATTTTAGTGACTTTGCTTATGAAAAAGTCATTTTGAGAATTTAAGTGTAACGGGGGGTGTTTTGGTAATTTGCCACCCCGAAGGGGTATTTTGGTAATTTGACCTAAGAAAGGTATTTTTGCATAAATTCACATATGGGAAGCTTATTTCAGCGATTCTACTTATGGGAAGGCCATTTTGGTAATTTAAGTCCGAGAGGGGCATTTTGGTAATTTTACACCCTAGGGGCGTTTCAGTAATTTTACATACCCGATGAGGGGAGGTTCATTTTGGGAGCATGTGTGAGTTCGTATTAAGTTATACTTTTGTTCTGTAGGCTGTATTCTAATGGTTCGATTATTCCGTTTAGGTTAAAGCTAAAGACTTCCGGTTAGGATAATTTAGCTGCGAATCCAGGTAAGGGATTCTATCTGAACCTTGGGTAAGGACTTTGTCCGAACCCTTATTCTATTGCTCGTACTCTTAAGTACTCATTTGATTTATTTATGGCTAATGCCGAACTCTGAATTCTGTATGGCTATCAGCATGTTATTGCCTAAAAAACCCCAATATTGAACCTGAATCGATTGTTTGGAAATCTTATGATGCTCGCATGTATTGCATGCTGAGTAATTTGACAATTTTCTGTATCCGTTCTTCCGGATTGTTGTGCTTAAGACTCGATAATTATTCGTAATTGTTTTTGTTGTTTATTTGCGATTTTCTTCTGAAAAAATTCTGGTTTCTTCTGAAAATTCTGAATGCTGACTTATGTCAGTATGATTATTGTTATTGGGATCCGAATTGATTTCGGTAATTGAGCTTATGTTAAAGCTTACTGATATTGTTAATTTTTCTGTGTTGACCTGGGTTATTTGTTCTGTTCTGAGGCGGGCGTTATAAGGCTGGTCTGAATCCTGCATGGAATGTAGGCTAGTACCCAAGTGGACTAGTAATTATTCTGGTACATCGTGCATGTGTACATTCTGTTAGCGTGCCGGAATGGCATTGCAATCGCCCAGGATCAACGTTGATTTTTGATTTTATCTGCTCTGTATACTGCCGTGACTATTACTGAAAATGTCTGAAAAGTATTATCTGAAATGATTTGTGCTTCTGTTAAAATTCTTTGGGGAAACCTTCAGTGTATTTTGGAAAGAACTGTCTCAGATGATCTGTGTACGTTTGAAATATCTTGAGAAAACTCTGTTGCATTTTGAAGATGATCTTTCATTAATCGTTCCGAAACCCATCATGGGTATTATTGTTTATTTTGGTATCTGTTTCTGTGAATTTCGATCATTTTGAGAATCATTGAGTATTTTTGACCGTTTGAAGCATTCTGGAAATCTTTGTCAGTTGGATTCTTGGAATCATTTTGTAATCCTGTTGGTAGTCCTTGTGCGACCTTACTGAGCTCTCAAAAGCTCACCCTCCGTTTGACTCCCTTCTGCAGGTGATGATAAGCTGTAGCAGGTTTGGGAATGGCTTAGAGTCTGAGTGAGATTCCGATGAGCCCATCACCACTGTACCCCTGCACGGGTTGGTACTGAAAATTTGTTCTTAGGAGATTTGAATTGCGAAGAACCTAAGCTGTAATAGTTTAAGTTGAGCAATTATGGTCTAGTATTTTGAGAAATCTGACTTGATACTGAATTAGATGATTTGGAATATGTGTTAGTGACAGGTTTGACAGGTGTGACAGTTTGATGTGATCCAGTAAGTTAACAACCCGGGAGTTCGGGGCAGTGGAGCTCCGAATTTTCGGGGGCGTTACACCCATATTCCCTTTTTCATGTCTTGGATGCTGAATTATCGGTCTTACTGGCTAGACCTCGCATCTCAGGTGGGTCGGGCGTGTCTAGGCGGGGTGCAATGCGATGGGTCGGTTGACCCAGTTCTTAGTAGGTTAGTGTTTTTCTAACCCAGACCCAGTGCAAGGGTTGGCTAATAATGGGTCACCCAATTGAAAATCCAAAAGTTTCACACACACGCGCACGCGCGCACACACACACAGAGGAGGGGGACGTCTTGTTCATTTCTAGCAATTGGTTGCAGCTTTCAATTTTAGAAAGTGCTCAATGAATGTTTCAACATCCACAAAAACTAAAAAAACTGAAATAATGCCTCATTAGTGCCACCTAGCACCTAAGTGTTTGCGTCGCCACTCAGTTCGGTGAAAAGTTTGCAACAAAATGTCATCTTCTACAACCATGCATCACCATAGCCACTACCTCAAAAAAGAGCTAAACATCCGATGCATGTCTTTATTTATAGACAAATACAATGATGGCGATTGACGATTTACACATAGGTGTCACTATCTCTGTAATCGATCTTAACATGGTTAAAAAGATTAACTAAAATCACTAACTCTTTACCAATAAATCCGATGTTATAACCCCATCACATCGTTCAAAAGTAAAATTATAAGTTTTTAAGGTTATGTCATCTCTTTCAACTTGGCTATGATGACAAACAAGGAAGAAAAGACTCTGGGTGACAGAAAAAAGGGTGACAGAGATAGAAAGGAAGCGGAAGAATAGATGTCACTAACAGAGGCAATGGTGCGGCAACCGCGAAGGACGACAAAGCGGTTGATCGCTCAAGTTGAGGGTTAACGATTGCTGAAGTGGAGGCTATACGAGGAAGATATGAGTAGTAGGGTTTTAGAATTTCTGGGGTAAAAAGGAAAATGGCAAAAACTTTGAATTAACGAGTTGACCAGCAAAGCCTCCCAGATTGACCCGATTTTTCCTGTTTGTTATTGATTTAGGCTAGGTAAAAACTAAATCTAACGGGTCTAAAAGGTTAAGGCCTGTACCTGGAAATTAGCGGGTGAGCGGGTTGGGTTAACGGGTCCCGGATCTGTTTCGCTACATCTGATACAAAGAGGCCCATTGGTCGGATCCATAAACAGATTAAGCTTGGCTTCCTGAACTATCTCGACATTTATTTTTATCTGTTACTGATTCTAGATCATCTAAACCCACCACGGCCATCAACACTCATCATCCCCCCACAAATCAATGGTTGTTGATGGAGTTATGAAGTTTCTAGTGGCAATTTTGTGTAAGGACAAAGAAGTATTGATGAATTAATGGTATGGAACGATGATAGTGTTGGTTGGCATTATTAGGCAGCGACGAGATTGTGTGGTTATGGTGTATTTTGGTGGTGGTTATGGGTGGGGATGAGTGAACACTGACAAGATTGGTGATGGTTGCTAGGGTTGTGAAGGGCGGTACAAGTGGATATGGGCGGCCAATGATGGTTGTTGATGGATAGAGTAGGCAGTGATGGTAAGAGAATGATCTAATCTTGATGGCGCGAATGAGATCGGTAGTTGTGGGTCACGCTTTCTGGTGGTTCAGGGTGGTTTTGTGATGGTTGGTGGTGGCTGTACGGGTTACGGCCAATGGAGATAGGATTGGAGGTGGTTAGTGATGGCCACAATTTCTAGTTGTAGGTCGATAGTTCCCCCTAGGGGTATCAGGGTAATTGCTAAAGGGGATCAGGGCGTCATACTTCGCACACTTTTGTACATTTTATTCGATTTGATAAGGATGGATGAATAAGGAAACACTAAACCAGCCATTGGATAAAATGTCCTATACACACAAATTTTTTATATCATATGTTTGAATACAGGGGTTTTATAAACAAACTTTTTGTCTTGATCACATAGTCTAAATACATATATGCTCTGTTTTGGCCGCTAGCCATCGCCTTACTCAAGGCTCTTTTTTTATATGAGGCTGCTCTTTTCTCATAATTTAACTTGGTATAAGCTTGTTGCCCCATACTCAAACATTCCCTTAATTGTAGATTTCCATCAATCTTGAGTATTTACCTTACATCTATGCAATTATGAAACTGTGAAATACATCTATTGAGTTATCTTAATTAACCATGAGGGCTCTCTTTATCAACCCCGAGGGTCATTTTCTTAATTAACCCTGGAGGTTATTTTTTGGATCAACCATGAGGGTTATTCTCTCGATCAACCTTAACGGTTATTTTCTTTATCCACCCTGAAGGTTATTTTAAGCTCGTATTACTCTATTGGTTGCATAAATGTGGATGTTGCAGGTGATGTCGAAAATGAATGTGTTGATGATGTGACACTTGGCAATTATGTGTTCAAGAGATACATGTTGGGGTAAGAGGCACAAACTAATCAGTGAGGTCATCAAAAGGAGAACGTATCAGGCAATAATCATAAAAAGGGTAAGCTGTAGCTAATTTCCCCAAACTTTTGGAGAAAGACAATCTTTATTGGTATTACCAACTTTGTCCTCATAGTTCACTCTTAGAAAGTAATTATTAGTGCAAAACGTTTAATGAAAGATCTTTCTATTAATTGGGGTTTAAGCTTTCTTATGTCAATTATCACAAAATTAAAGAGGACTTCATCGTCCATTTTTTTCACCCAAAATGTAGAGATAGCCCGTATATGTGTTACCATTTCTAGGATTTAACGAGGCCAATGTGTTGTGTCCGTGTATGAAAGATTGCAACAAGCATGCCAAGATGTTGTGGAATTTTGTGCGAAGGTGCAACGGGGTTTTACCGGTGTCTTCAAGGAAGTTATATCATTTTGTGCGAAGGCACCTTCTTTTCCTTTTTTGTATTATATATATAGATTCCTTAAAGTCATTGTTTCATTTGTTGATTTCTCAAAGTTTTTAAGCCAAAGGCATCAACCATTATCTTAGGAGAGTGCTTATCCTACATAAGATAATGGTTGATGCCTTTGGCTTAAAAACTTTAAGAAATCAACAAATGAAACAATGACTTTAAGGAATCTATGTATATAATACAAAAAAGGAAAAGAAGGTGCCTTCTCCCTAAGGACTTCAAGGAATCTAAATGTTAAACAAGGACTTCAAGGAGTCCATATAATAAAAATTAAAAGGTTAGAAAATTATTAAGGTTACATTCTGTTGCTGCTAAAAATATGTTTAAGGTATGCTCCGGAACCTTAGCTTGGATCGATGCCCTGCAAGACAGAAAATGAGTGACCCCCGGATGGGGTTCCTGGTAGAGAACTCCGATGCTTAAGTCAGAATGCAGCTACATGATAGTAACTCAGAAAAAGCATGAAAGACTGTGTCTATGTGTGTGTAGTTGTCTGCGTCCCTAGGAGCAGCCCTTTTTATATAGTTGTAGGTAGAAGACTTATAGTAGGAGTGAGTCATTGGCCAGGTATGTTAGGATCGCGTTGGGATGCTTGAGGATCGTGTCAAGATTTCTAAGGACTCTTTTAGAATTCTAATTATCAATCTCGTAAATTGACCCAGTTTGACTGAGAATTGTCCAGTGTCCCCCAATTATTGGGAGTTATATTTGAATTATATCATAAGCCCCCCACTTCCTTAGCCATAATGTTTAGCTGAGGAAGTTACACCAGGTGTCTTGAGACATGCATCAGATTTGTAAAGAATTCTCCATCCGTTTGTAGGGGTAAATAATATTTCATTACTTCATGTGCTCGGACCTAAGCTTTTGGGAGCTTAGCCATGGAACTTTGCCCAAGGCGCTAGAACTCTAGCTCTTGAGAGTTAAGTCTTAGAGTGTCGCCTAAGCAGGCTATTCAAAATTGTCTTTCAGAAGACGAATCATGGGATCTCGAGATCCTTTAGAGGCTATGTCCCCCTGTGCATGCAAGTCATTGCAGGTGCTTGTACATATTTGCTTAAGCGTTTAAATGTCCCTCTAAGGAGTTTCACTTGACAATGTAGTTTTTACCTCTCCGTTTAAGGGTGTTTGTTGCAAGTATGTGATCTTTAGCTTGGGCTGACCACATCATGCTTGTATTTTACTTTGACGCGAACTCTTACCATCAGCTAAGAGCTGGCCAAGAAGCCTCAAACTCATGCTTGGCTGGATTTTGAATTGACAAAGAGTGATGGGGGGATGAAGTCCTACATAGTGCTTTGCCGTTTGAGGGGTTAAAACTATTGACTGTTCAAATAGAACTTAAGCTCCATCCTATCACCCTTAAAGGTGTTCATCCCTTGAGGGACTGCCCTGGGGGCTAGTGGAACGTAGAGTTTTGGAAGCGCCCTTAAGGGCTGATGGAGCACAAAGCTCAGGTAAGTACCCTTGAGGGTTTGACAGAACTTAGAATTTTTGTTAGTGCCCTTGAGGGCTAACGGAGCGTACAGCTCATGTAAATACCTTGAAGGTTTGACGGAACGTAGAGTTCTCGTACGCGTCCTTGAGGGCTGATGGAGCTCAAAGCTCATGTGAATACCCTTGGGGGTTTAACAGAACACAAGTTCTCGTACGTGCCCTTGAGGGCTGATAGAGCACATAGCTCATGTAAATGCCTGGAGGGCTGGATAGAACTCAGAGTTCTCCTATGCGCCCTTGAGGGCTAATAAAGTACATAGCTCGTGTGAATGCCCTGGGGGGCTTTATGGAACGTGAGTTCCCATACGTGCCCTAGAGGGCTAATAAAGCACAAAGCTCATATGAATGCTTGTTTTGCTGCAGTCGAAGTAGTAGATACTTGTTGTCCTGATGTTAAGTGAGAAGGCGTTAGGCATTTAACCTTTAATATTGCCGCTGTCAGAATATATAAAGCCTATATATATATATATATATATGGTTTTCAGCCTATATGTAAGGCACGGTCGCAAGAAGATATGTAGAAACACTATAGAAGACCATAAATCCGCCTGTTTGAGTAGACGGGCATATAAAGCTAGAGGATGCGGAGTCCTTCTGAGCAAAATATCACTGACAATATAAAGGATGTGAAGTCCGTCTGAGCAGGATGTCACTGGGTGATCATTAAAGAAGTATTTTATCAATATACTGAGAGACAATTAGATTCAATCTGCTGATTGCATGAGCTTGAGCTTACAGTTGTACTAGACATATTAGTGACCTCCATTGGCAGAAGATGGTGATGTGCTCGAATTCACTAGATGCGTCGGGAGTGTGCATGCCTCCATTACCGTAAGATTTGCTTATCAACAAAGCAATGGTTGAATCACTGTATGACTAAATATGTCAGGAACAATATATAATGGCTAGTCAGAAAGTTTATGTAGTGGAAACCCTAGGCGTGGCTTGAAGTCGCAGGGTTCTGTGAATTAGTTCCTCGCTTATGAAGTGGTTTATACGTCATTGTTGATGCTCACGAGTACGGTTTAATCTCTTACAACAAGAAAAAGTGTGTGACTGAAAAAATAGCCTTTGAAGCAATAAAGCATATGAAAGTGTAACTATGTTTTAATTTCAACATAGAAATAAGATATAATTCGAACACCGTGACCTCATTAGGGCTTTTGTCAGTTAGGTAATAGGGGTGTGTTGCACTGCATGTCACAAGTGAACTTGAAAAGTGATTGCAGTCGGTAAGACTCGTCATGTAATGTATCCGCGCTAATTGACATGAGTGAATAATGCTAGACCAAAAAAGAATGTAGGTCTAGGTAACATTGAAGTGCATAATCAGTAGTCCTTGGAAGTCTTGCTAGCGCTGCGAATCGTAGTCTCTTTATTTATCTTGACGCGGAGCCAGTGACAGACCTACGTGGTGACAAAGAGGGGCTGAAGCACCCCCTGACTTTTGAAAAAAAAATTATTTTTTTGGGAATCGCAACTAGACCCGTTCCCGATATTTCGTTTCCCAAGACCCACACTCAGCAGTCTCTCTCTCTCATTCTCTTTCTCTTACTGTTGTGACTCCGTGAGGACTGTGAGTGACTGTCGGTGGACTGAGCTACTCCGACGAGGCTACTCCACCAGCCATATCTTGAAGAACGGCCAACGAGGCTCCGTTCTTTGAGACTTCGACGACAGCGATTGAAGCCGCTCACGACCTTACACCTGCTACTCTGAGACTTTGACGATTGAGACTTCGAGACTTCTACTCGGCTACTCCATCTGACCAGATCTGGCCCCTCACAGCCTCACCCCTGTCGGCGACCGCAACTGAAGCCGCTCAGGTGACACCGCGACGACGGCGATAAGGCTCCCTGCTGGCTGCTTCGAGTCTTTGTTAGAGGGTTTAAAGTTTTGTGTAAAAAAGGTTGTTTGGGAATTACAGAAGAGGGTTGTGTCTTGGGCCGAAGGTAACGACATCCCTTGATGAGGTTGATCTTCTCTGGGCAATGAATTATCATTGAAACAAGACGCATTGAAGAAGAAATTTATGGAGGTATGTGTGTAGATAAGAGGGCGGGGATTTCGACATATCGATATTTGTTTTGCAAATGGTTCATTGATTCTTTTGATAGATCTGGGTTTTTGTGGGTGGAAAGGGATGGACATGTTAAAATCTCTCTGTAATTACATAATAAAATTCGTAAAGTGGTAGAAGTGTTACAAGAAAATACAATAACAACTCTTAAAAATAATATTAAGATTAGTTGATTAAGTGCCAACTTTAAGACGTTTCGCATTTAAATACATGATAGGATATGTAGCTGCATAATACAACAGTAGCGGAAGTCTTACAATAAAATGAAAAAAAAAACTCTCAAAACTAAAATTAAGATTAGCCGATTAAGATGCAAATTATAAGACGACTGACACACCTTAAGTAAACAAAGCATTATAATTTTAGTGAAAAAAATTTTTGCACCCCCTGAAGAAAAAAAATCTGGTTCCGCCCCTGTGCGGCTCACATATAAAATATGCATAAATTTTTAAAAAATGTAATGCACATGTTAAATAAATAAAACCTTGGGAGCCTCGAATTTAAATTGGCCTTCTTCCTTTAAAAGCTTAATGCTTTAGAAAACATGTAGCCTAGGTCAAATAAATAAGACCCTTTGCGTCTTAAACACAAATATGCATAATTACGAGTTAAAAGGTTGTAGCAAGTGCAAAACAGAGGAGACCCCTTGGGTCTTCGATCTAAATACCCATAATCATGGGGTAAAAAGTTTAGTACTCTAAAAATTGGAAGAATGCACCTTGTTTGGATCTGGCTATTCTGTTCATTGACCGAAGAGTGCCCCCTTTGCTCCGACGCGCTGACTGGTGCACTGTTGCCCATGACTATCCGCTACCAAGGCAACTGCGATGAGAGTGGTGTCGTCATGTTGAGGGGCTAAATAGGATAGCAACGAACAGACTCCTGTCTGGACGGATGGTGGCGGCCGGAGGAGTTAGCACGATGGCGGTGGCAGACAAAAAATCATGGAGGAAGGCACTGTCGGCGCGTCGACACGTATGGGATGAGCTTGATTTCAGTGCCCAATGCCCCACTAAGAACGTTGATGGAGAGGGGAGACAGACGATCTGGACTGAGGCCACGATGTTTGCAGCGTCGATGCATTGCCCTTGGGGGGGTTGACAATACGGCAGCGATCTGCTTCCTCTTTTACCCTTGTTGATTGTATGCAATTGTGTTGGCGGATTAGCAGCAGAGGCGACTGCTACTTGCAGTAATCATGCTGACTAGAGCCATGGTTACGGCGGTGTAGGGGACTTGACCGGCGCAACTTTGGGGCGTAATTACTGGGAGCTGGAAGGCGAGGTGTTTCTGTAGCAGTTTGGTCGCGGTGGAAGAGTCCTAAAAGAAGGCGGTGAAGCGACGCTGTCACTATCTAAGGGTGGCAGTGATGGAGGCGTCAGTCACATTGGAAGAGGTCACGGTGGTGGGTGGCCTGACTATGTGCAGCCGACACCTTACAGAAGAACATGTCGCGGAGGCGGCGCTAGGGTTCTAACCCATGAGAGGCTGTGCTGTTGTGGCTTTTCCATTTTTTTTTCGCTTGGTTGTTGTGGCTGCTTTGGCAGCTTCACGTCGATGGTCAGCTGTTTATGGTGCCCGTGACCCCGTTGTCGATGCCCTTTTTTTTTTGGAGCGGAGTGGCAATCTACGGCGGGCTCTGGACAACCCCATAGTTTTCCTTTGTGGTGACAATGGCGGGGCTGACGGTAGCTTGGCTGCAGGCAGCTTGTTCTTTTCTAAACTTTTTTTTTTCTCTGGTTTGGTTGCCTTGTTGCTCCGGCAGCTTCGCGGTAGTGGTTGGCGATTCGTGGTGTCCGCGACCCTTGTGATGATGGTTGCATGACTCGAGTAGGTGGATCTATTCTTCTTTTTTTTCTGGTGCATCGCTAGAGATGGTGGCAGATTCCTTGGATGGCGGCAGATTCCTTGGGGCGTATGGGAAGGCCCTGAGAAAGCTGCCTGTCTCAATGTTGTGGATGTTGACCCAAAAATTTGCTGCTGCTAAAAATATGTTCGTCTGGGTATGCTCTGGAACCCTAACCCAAGAGAGAGACCCAAGTCCTAGTAGCCCCGCTAAATGGTGATTCAACATGGATTCTACATCTTGAAACCAAGCCAATTTTGGAGCAGCTTTATGATAATGAAACCAACCAGCAAAAAGCATTAACGCTGCAAAGATCAATGCGCCAATTGCGGTACAATAGAGTTGTAATTCACTAGTTATTCCAGATGCTCGCCAAATCTGAAAATGACCTGCAAAACAGAAAACGAGTGATCGGCAAGTGAGGTTCCTAGCGGAGAACTCTCAAATACATGATAGTAATTTTAAAAAAGTATGAAAGACTGTGTCTATGTGTGTAGTTGTTTATGTATCTGGGGTAGCCCCCTTTATGTAATTGTAGGTAGAAGACCGCTAGTAGGACTGCACCATGAGTCAGATGTGTTAGGATGTTTGAGGATCATGCCAATGTCTCTGAGGACTCTTTTAGAATCCTAATTATCAATCTCGTAGATTAACCCTGTTTGATTGAGAATATCGGTTGTTCCCTAATTATTAGAAGTTATATCACATCTCAAAGGAAGGGCCAATAAAAGTAATTTTTTGAGAAAAAAAGTATTAACTTAATTAAACATCCCAATATTTTTCTAGTCAACATCCCAAAGAAAGATTCAGAAATCATTTTAATGTGGTTACCGACTAGGTTCGGAAAATTTTCTTGACGTAAAAGTTGTGCCTGTTTGGTCACCACTTCTCTGTTTTCATTTTCTCTAAACTTAAATTTTCTTTTTGGGCCATCCTTTCGGAGAAATAGCTCGTTGGAAGTCCTCATTAGTGGCATCCAAATATCACGGAGGAGCCAATTCAATATTTCTTAAATATATTGTGAAATAAGATATCATTGTAGATATACAGTATCGAGACAAGTTAATACATGTTCTTATTTTTTTCAACAAGTCATTTTTTTTCCATATTTTACATGGAAACGAAAACAAGAAAATAGTTTTAGTCAGCACCTCTTGAAGAAAAAAGAACGCAATTGATCCTTGGACAACATCTTTTGCTCCAAGAATAGGGCTGGCACCAGATTTCTGCACAAGTATAGATACATACAAATGATGTCTCTTTGAAATATTTCCCCAAGGTATCTTCAGTGAAAGAATTTGATGAGATTCCAATGATTGTGAAAACTTTTAACTGGCCCCCAATGGTGCGATAATCAGAAACTGATGGATCCAAGTTTTTATGGTATCATCAAGTTCAAAAGCCGCACAGAAAACCAACCAGGAGAAAGGTCCAGACCTGTGTGGCCACCTTCATACGGATGCCATTGGCACCATGTAATTATCTTTAAGAGAACCAAATGCTTTTTAAGACATGCCCACTTGTGGAAGTGCAGTAGTTATTCTGTGGTGGAAAGCAAAGTGGGAACAATCATTCCTTCAAACCTCGAATTAAGAGACTTTAATAGTTTAATTATCTAACGATAGCAGTTGTAGTCTTGAAAGGTCAATCAACACTATGGTTTAAGTTTGCAAGAATAGTTTAAAAGATTCTCGGGTTCTTTATCTGGCTTGACTACACTAAAAAAGGGTCACTTTTGTGCTTATTGTTTGAATTCTAACTGGGTAGCAACTTCATTATGGTGTTGTTAGTATCAAGAATTAACCATTTAAGCAGAGTTTGAATAGGGGAATGATGCATAAACTTTCTAGAAATGGGTAGTTTATTGAGTTCATGCAATTGATCAACAGAATGGAGCTAGTAATTAAAATTTGTGAAATAGTAAAGAAATCAGGTCAAGTGGATCAATGTTTTAGCAGCGCTTTAAGTTACTTTCAATATGAAAAGTAAATCATAGCTTGATGTCAACTCCTAAGCAAGTCTTACACTAATTAACATAAACAACTGCAAAAAGTGATTACAAGTTTTCATGGGACTGCTTTTAACACATTAAATCTCCTTTGTACAACACGTGCAATCAATATGTGTGCATTGCCCAACTTCTGCAATAGTTTGTTAAAGGGAGTTGAAAAATCATAAAAGTGAGAGCAAAAGACTATGGTATAAAAGCAAATCACCGAACGGTAACTTTTTACAATTTCTAAAACATCCGATTTAACCAAGTGAAAGTTTATGCACTAAGAACGCATTTCAAGTCCCATGAGCATGTCCACAAGTGACTCGAACCGTTTACGGCCCTAGGTTCTTTACTTTCTTGCGATTGTGAAAGTTCTTTCTGTTTCAACCGTTTGATATCTCGTGTGTACGATGACCAGTTTATCCCTGTGCACGAAGTTAATTCCCTACCCTACGAACAGATACAGACATTAACTCATAATTCATTTCCTTTGTAAGGTGTTGTATACTTGTGGACATGGACATTGACATAAGCATAACTTCAATGCCGACACATGAAGGGGAACCAACACCAGCAATTTCGCAAAAATCAATACTTGTATAATGCCTCCAATGGCTGGCTAATAAAGTCATTTTAAACAACTCCAGTTGTGGCATTGCTATCATCACATCACAATCACCTCCAATCTCCTTCAGAAACACAAACAAAATAGAATAAAGAAAGCACATTTACTGAAACACTGCACACTAGAAGTGGGATCTTTCTGATCCCTACCAGCCTCTCGATCTGCTTTCATAACTCTCTCCTCATCTCAAGTTAAAGCCACACCAAGAAGACCTCTCTCTTGATTTATCTCCCTTCATGAATTCATGCACATAAATGGAACCAAACTTCAGTATATGGCTGTTTTCCAGAACTGTTCAGAGCCATCAACACAACTCACAATATATTGAAAGCACATTCGAAGGAACACAACACATTCAGATATTCAGATATGACATACCAGCTAGCTTAAGCATTTTTATCTTCTTCTTCTTCTTCTTCTTCTATGCTTATGTACAGAAAGGAAGGAGAAAAGAAAGAAACTTCAAAACTCTTTTTGGAAACCCTAATGGATGGCCTTTGGGAAATTCCACAAATGAATCACAAGAAAAGAATCTTAACCCGCGATCACGCTTCGCTTGGCGTCTCACAGATGCTCTCCAAATGCGGTCTCCATACTCCGGTTCGCCCTCTTCTTCGATCCCTTTGCGTTGACAACTTTTCGGATAGAATCTCAGACAAGTACTGATCGGACACAAGGAAGTTCGTGACAGCAATGTTGTTCTTTTCGTTGCTATCACCAACTCTCTTTTTCTTCCTCGATGACCTCGAACGTGCCTTCTCCGGGACGGAAGCCGGCACAGGCATGAGGAAGTAAATCTTCCCGCGTTGCAGCTCCGCGTCCGGAGGAACCACAACGATTTTCGAACACAATCCTTCATCGGACGGCGACGAGGGCTTCTTTAACACGTGCTTTGGATAAGCTTTCATGACCTCGGATGCTCGAATCGTGCCGCTTATCTCCTCCACTCGGCCGTTAGAGTGAACTATCCGGATTACGTCGAGCGCGCCGCATGGGAGAATGCACGAGATGCAGCATCTGATGGTGCTCCTCAGTGCCATTTCTCTCATAGACAGAGAGAGAAGAAGAAGAGAAGAGAAGAGAAGAGAAGAGAAGAGAAAAGGAAGTGGAGGGGAGAGAAAAGTCACCCCTTTTCTTTTTGCCTAGTATAAGTTGTAAGAAATGGTAATGGTTTTATTGTAGCTTTTTTTGGACCCGTTTCTTGTGGGAATTCCTTTTCTTTTTAACTTGCTTAGCATGAAATCTATGGGATGAATAATTGCACAGCATTCTGTACTTTGCCTTTTGGATCCATCATTCAGGGGCCCTGCCATCCCCTTACACTTCACTAAGTTCAATAATTTGGGTTGGGTATGTAAGGTTGGGGGCTTATGGGTGACCCATGTTAGTACATGATTGACATTGCCAAGTAGGCTGAAAGAGGGCTTGTTTTACGACTATTTTCTAGGTGACATGTGTATGAATCATGAGACGGCACGTGTTATATTAGCGATCGAATTCAACGGCATTGATATAGGGTCGTTCGGAGCGAGCGAGAGCGAGAGAGTAGGGGGCCTTGTTAAAAAGAGAAGTGTTCTTGAAAGGGAAGGGCATTGGACGGAAGAAAGAGCTAGGATGGTTTTGTTTGGAGTGTATTGTGCGAAGAGGGGTGGGGGTCGGGGTCGGGGTGGGGGAGATACAGAGAAAATGAGAAATCTTCTTTTGACGGGAGTGTGATCTTTGGATATCCCCTAGCAAGATCATGTGGGCAGTGGTTTTCGTTGAAAAGTGTTAAGGTCATCTTTCGCTTTATTATCTCTATTGGATTTAGCTAGGTTTGTGTAGTGCTTTGACTTGAGTGTAAGCTAGTTGTCATTCATATATACTCCACCAAAGAACTGATCTTAATCCATAAATATTGTATGGTCCTGATTATTTGGGTTCATTGTTTGAGGAAAGCTGATTCTGTAGTAGTTGAGATTAAGGGAGGCAGGGGTTGATTTACCATATATCCAACGGTTCAACGGTCGTATATTGTTGTCGCTAACGGTTCTGGACCATTCAATATATTTTAGATCTGAAGGTAGTTGGCATGCATATGTATGTATGTATGGACACAATTTATTTTGGAGTTAAAAAAGTTTTCTCTCTATGCTATGTACTTTACAACAACAAATTACTTAATTGACACTTGTGCGATTAGTGGTGAAACTTCATTAACAACATTGTCAAAATGTTGCTAATGAATATTATTAAAGATTTGTTATCACTAAATACGGTGTTGGAGGGAGTTTGTTCCAAGCTGTGTGTAAAAGCAAGAATCAACATGGGTTAGGCCTATGTTTATCATCTAGGCTTTGCTCATCGTAACTTCGAGTCATATACTGTCTTTATAGTCAAAGCAACGCACAAACACAGTAAACACCGAGATGCTCTAACAACACAGTAAACAATAGTTATGCTAGCTTACGTCGGCGTCCAATATTCTTAACAACAGAATTAAACTTAGTCTCCCTAACTACTCTCTTTGTCTGCATTTTGATTTGGAAAAAATTTGGCTGCTATCCCGATTGGAGGAATTTTCCTCCTATCCCCTATATAACGGTAATCGATCGTTGCTAAATATTTACAGTAACTTTTATTTAATGACATTAAAAAAGTACCGTTAAAAACTGTAGCTGAAAGTATCAGAAGAAAAATTACTAGAAACATTTAGCGATTATTAATTATCACTAAATACGATATTAGAGAAAAAAAATTCTTATAACCAGGATAGGAGTCGGTGTTTGTTTGATTAATTTACTTGCTACACTCCGTTTGCCTTACGTATGATTGATATGGTTCGTATTGATTTCACTCTTAATATAGAAATTTTCCTGTAAAACCAAAGAATTGTCATTTGTCCCTGTCAATCTGGTGTACAACTGCAGTTGCCTGATCATGTGAGTTGTTTCCTGAGTACCAGCTAGCTGCTGTACAAACGTTATTCTCTTGTAGTTACCCACAAAATTCAAAAGCAACATCATGACACAAAGAAAAAATTGAATTAGATACCCAAATCTACATCTATCCAAAGAATTTGGTACACTGATTGATTTTGATCTCCAAATGGATCATATGTTTAGTGGGCCACTGATCGTAACTTTGCTAAAAGGAAAACAAGTTAGTTAACACAGTGACTAAGTTTGATTTGATTGTCTCATCCAATAAGTGGCCCAGCCATTAAATAGTCCAGACGTAAGGGTTAGTGGGCAACATGTGAGGTATGGGATGGAGGGGCCATCTCCATCCACACAAAAAAAGATTTATTTTTAAACCAACAACTAATGCAAGGATTAAATGTGTTTAATTTGGTTTTGTGGGTGCTTAAGGGCCTACCCAAACTTAAATGTGGTGAGAGGTATTCAGATGGATCGTGGGGTGTCTGATTTCCCTTTCAAAATTATTGGACAGATGAAGGGGGAGTTTGGATATTAATTGTGAGGTCGTTCTGATTGTGCATGATGAAATCATCTCTTGATTGATGGATTCTTGCATAGATTTGGGACCTCAGATTCTAGAGCTGATAATTTTAGAGCCCGTTTGGTACAGCGTATTGGTGGCGTATCTTTTACTTTTGAGCGGGACGATTCTAATTAGATTTTGATTTCTGAATTTGACTCATCACGCAACGATTATTATACATGCACTAAACTTTGAGAAGGATTGGTTCAATTTATTGTCACTATTATTTTGTTAGTGACAACTCTAATGATATATTTTTGATGTCGCTAAAAGTGCCTGCAAGAATGTCACTAAATGTACTAAAAAAAAATTACTATATAAAGAGCCTTACTATAATCCAAACGACTAGTATATTGGAATTTTAAAAGTGAGCATCTTAACACTAACCATGTTATTTTGGCACTTTAAAAAAATGGGAACAATCAATCATATCCAAGTGTACGGTCGCCAACTGCCCACCTGAAAGACCATGTGACCTAAGCCACTGCACGTATTTGAGCGGAATTGGACTTCACCAAAATTAGGCCGTAAAAATAACTGACGTGTGTCTAATAATTAGTTTTGATTAAATTATTTGGATAGTTTAAAACATGGACTTTTTTTTTAGAACGAAAAATTTTCACTTACTAAGATAATAATGTACAAATTAAAAGAGTACAAACGAATGTTTAGTTCTGAAAACAAAATGTAACAAGTACAACTAAGAAGGCACAGTAATGGATATTATGACTTCGGAGGAAATTATAAAAGATAAGTATTATCATTATTAGATATTGAAAATTCATATCAAATAGTAACAAGGGCGGAATAGATGCAACATGTATCATTTTTAGGGGCCGCTTGAAATGACAGCTTACAATACTGTCACTGTTATTATCGGATCTATGGAGATGAAGAGGGTTCCCAAGGTCAAATCTAATTGATTCACAGCTCAAAAATAAAAATAAAAAATATCGTCCCACTCCACTAGATTCATCAACTTCGGATCACCACCGTTTTCAGACCCGCATTGGAGATCTCAGCCGAAATTATGGACCCGTACGGCTTAAGAGTTTCGTCTAAAAGTTTTTGACTTGACTTATGATCATTTCTCATATGATCGTTACAGGAACTTTTTAGGTTGTATCAGAAAACTCACTTAACATATTTTAGAAGTCATTTACTTTTTTAACTATTTCTCACACTTTCCACCTTTCCTAACTTAAGTTTTTAATTTCCCAAAACCCAATATTCGGCAGAACACCTATTCTCCCTTTTTCCCCCCTCAATTTCTACAACTTCATCTGTTGTGCTATTTTGAGATTACTTGAGAGTATCTTGGAAGAGGAATGATAGGAGAGGGTTTTTCATTCTTTGTTTTCATAGCAAATGCGTGTAATCGGAGATAAAAAGATATAATCTAATTTTGGGAGGTGGTGTGCCAATAGTCCTTCGGATCGGGCCATTAGTTCAATGGGGTTAAACAATATTTTAGGACAAAGTCTTAAATGGTTTGATTCTATATTTTTGTCGAGCTCTTTTAAAATCTATTATTTTGCGCTATTGTTTTTAATAGATCTAAATTTCTTTGTGTTCAAACTTGTGGTTTCGATTCCAAAGATTCTTCGGATTATCCAACTACGTGTCTATCAATTAAATATTTAAAATTTATTTAGCGTATTTTTCAACTATAACTACTACTGATGAACTGTCTTTTTTTTTCTGTTACTTATACTCCACTAAAGTATCTATTTGTATTAAAGTATCTTCTATAACATATCATTTTCATTTAAGGAGCAAAATGACACACTTATCGAACTACTATATAGTTTATTACTCATTATAAACATGGACGTAATGATGAAATCCAGAGCTTATCCAAGGAATTGCAAGAGAAGGGGCAAACAAAATTTTCAGTAACAAATCCTAAATAAGAGAAGAACATACGTACCTTTGGCTTACAGACCAACCTTACCTTTTCATCAGTTAACTAACTAAAAACATGTGCTTATGTAAACTTTATAAAAAGAAAATGTAGATTAGGTTTCCTAAAGAAGATGTTGAGGGAGATATGGTTATCACGATGTCGTCAAATTGAGAGAAGTAACTGATAAGGCTATATGCATCACATGCATGGATGTTCACCTAAAAACTATTTAATCATTCGACTTTTGTCTAGTCCGTTGACATTTCAAGTGTTTGCACGGAGTAGGTAGTTAAAAAAAATGAAAGAGTTCATAAGTTTTTTTTTTTTGTGGGAAACGGTGAGCTAGTTTATTGACTTTATTCAACGGAGCTTTGAGTCACAAAATGTGGGGTGATTCTCCTGCATAGATCTAGTACAGGAGGGTGGGCATAAACATTGCCTATGATCCGCCGTCTGGTACCAATTTTGCTGAAGCCCTGCCTGAAATCCGCACAAAAGTTGGTCAGTGACTCCAATTCCGGCTGCGTGATCAATCCTCAAGATGGCTAATGCAGTCTCACTAGCGACCGAGGGAAGGTATATTGTCATATTGCATTGGTTGGATGTGTGCTCCTATACTGATTCTTTTGACTAAGGAACATCAATGTCGATTTTAATACAAAATCATGGGAAGTGTCCTGGTGAAACTGAAGAGGTGATAGCGTCAATTGGAAAGGGTATGCCTATAAATTTTGTGTCCTGCTTGAAGGAGAATTTCTTTGTCAAAGTAATCCCCCGGAAGGTTATTGAGCTGTATCCACGCTGCCACATGAACGAAAATTTTGGTTTTGTCGGTTCAAAATTTGGTTCCCAGCTGAACGGAGAGGAAATTTGTTCCAACGAACCACGGTCGTCCTTCCAGAGCAGTGCAATAATCGCAGAATTATGTGTGTTAGCCCGATGTGATAGCCGTAGGTGAGTTAAACAATTTTGATTTTCCCGATTGGCTGCCATATATCCATCAAGCGAGGAACGAGAGTCGAGAGTTGTGCCAATGAAATTCGCACCCAACACTTTGATGATGAGTGTGTTTTTTCCAAGGTTGCCGAATTCGCTTCTAAAAGCAACAAAAAAAGGAATTGTCAGAATATCATCTGGATATGTAATTGAAGACGCAGTAGTCTAGTCACGAACAATTCTAGGAAATTGGAAAAGAGAAAATTATCAGTCTCATTTGATGAATCACCTTCTCAGCAAAGCGTGCTACGGACTTTATCACGTGTATATTAAAAACCAAAAAACATAAACAACTTACAAAAGGTGTAATCGAAGACGCGGAAGGGGGAAGATTCAACAATGCTCCTGCGATGAGACATATTTGGTCTCTCTTTACTCGAGCAGGAATGGCCCAAATGGCTTGGGTGAACGCCTATTCTCTTATAAATGAAAAAGAAAAAAAAAATGGTGGATGGCAAAGGAAACCTCGGGTTGGATATAATGCAAAACGGTTCGACGTTCCTCTCTTAGTCTTTTCTTTTATCGCACCTCTCCGCTCCAATGGCCCTAAATGGTCGGAACCCATACTCCAGTATTATGCAGTATTTCATCTCATTCCTGCGGATTGGTTAGTTCTTAAGGAAAAGAGTAATTATGATATTGGGAGTGTGGTGCATAAGGTGCCTTTTTAAAGGCTATCACTTGTCATCAGCCAGATTCGGGGTGCAGCACAACAAGAGATTGGGTACATGCCACGGACATAATCGTGTTCAGAAGCTGGTTGAGCTTCACGAGGTTGTCAACCCATTGGTTGCAAACAGAGAATTTGTGTTTACCTATTTATTGCATTTTGCTCTTCGATTACTAGCAAAACCTGCACTCCCTGTGGATCTCCCAACTCTCACACCCCTAAGACTAAATTCCAAAGAAGATGAGCGTGTCTCATGTTCCACCATTTCATTTGTTTAACTGCAAGTGAGTGACTACTGTGATATTAGCTGAAGAACTCGCACATTCCATGCTCGGAACAATTACACTCCTCGGGTAAGTCCAACTCTGGAAACTTGGCCCTTTTGCAACACCACGACCATGAAATCTGTACTCCTTTGGCTATATCCTAGAAAATGTCAACATGCAATCTCGACATCTATTTTGCTTCCGGTCCTTCTATGAGAAGTACATTTTTTTTGGCGACAAAAGTAAATCGAAAACAGTGAATGCATCTACAAGATAAACCCCAACTCCCAAGACAACAAGACATAACAACATCGGCATCGCCGGAGCACAAAATTGCCCCAATCCACCACTACTAGCACCACCACCCAACCCACCGTCACTACCCATGCCGGTCTTCAAGACCCCATTCAACGGCTACGCCGTCCAGTTCAGCCCCTTCTACGAGCGCCGCCTGGCCGTCGCCACCGCCCAGAACTTCGGCATCCTCGGCAACGGCCGCCTCCACGTCCTCGACCTCTCCCCCTCCCCCGCCTCCCCCATCGCCGAGGTTGCCTCCTACGACACAGCCGACGGCGTCTACGACGTCTCCTGGTCGGAGTCCCGCGACTCCCTCCTCGCCGCCGCCGTCGCAGACGGCTCCGTCCGCCTCTACGACGCCGCCCTCCCCCCTCCGCCAACCCCATCCGCTCCCTCCTCGAGCACTCCCGCGAGGTCCACTCCGTCGACCACAACCCCCTCCGCCGCGACTCCTTCCTCTCCTCCTCCTGGGACGACTCCATCAAGCTCTGGACCGCCGACCGCCCCGCCAGCCTCCGAACCTTCCGCGAACACGCCTACTGCGTCTACTCCGCCGTGTGGAGCCCCCGCCACGCCGACATATTCGCCTCTGCATCCGGCGACTGCACGGCTAGGGTCTGGGACGTGCGGGAGCCGGGATCAACGATGATAATCGCTGGCCACGATTTTGAGATACTGTCCTGCGACTGGAACAAGTACGATGATTGCATTCTCGCGACCGCGTCTGTGGACAAGAGTATAAAGGTGTGGGATGTGAGGAACTACAGGGTGCCGGTGGCGGTGATGAACGGGCACTCCTACGCGGTGAGGAAGGTGAAGTTCTCACCGCATAGGGGGAGCCTGATCGCGTCGTGCTCCTACGATATGACGGTGTGTTTGTGGGATTACATGGTGGAGGACGCCCTGGTTGGGAGGTATGATCATCATACAGAGTTTGCGGTTGGGGTGGACATGAGTGTGCTTGTTGAGGGGCTATTGGCGAGTACGGGTTGGGACGAGCTCGTGTATGTTTGGCAACATGGGACTGATCCGAGAGCGCCTTGAAATGGGAGGTTCCTTCTCTCCTTCTGTGTACTCATTGATATGTTTTGATTTTGGATACTGCATTTTCAAATTGAAGCGGTACATGATAAATGTTAATTGCTCTGTTGTGCAATAATTGAATGTCTCCTTTGTTAACGGGACTTAAAAAGTTCTTAATGAGTAATAGCTAGGTATACTATGGCAAATGTTAGTAAACATGGAATTTTGTATGCCACTGATGAAAATGTGCTTTTGTAATTGCCTATGTGCTGCTTTGCTTCTACTTAGCTTCATAAATAAGGTCGATCATGAATTCATCAGCGTTTGCTTCATGTATAGTTTTGCTGTTTGACAAGGGTTCAAACTACGGAGGATTTGAAAAGGTAAATGGAGGATTTGATTTTGGAGATTGGAATGAGCCATGACCTTCGATTTGATGATAGAAAACACCTTCTCTAGGGAAACTGATTACTACTGGTCAGGGTTTTAAAAAATGGCCGTTACGTATCGTAACGGCCGATACGTAACGGGTTTTCAAGGGTCCGATACCGTTATACACCGATATACTGGTGCTTACATAACATCGAATCGTCCGATACTCCCGATACCGTTACACCGCGACCGTTACGTATCCCGATTCCGCGATTTAAAACCATGCTACTGGTTGTTGGTCTCATTGCAGCCAGATAGATTTCTTCATCACTACATGGGAGATCCAAGCTAGATTGTATAATCATTCTTGGGCAGTCTCTTGCTACACAACATAGGTTGTTTTTGCTGGACTTGAATATCAAGAGGTGGAGTAAGAAGGTTAAAGGTGAGAGACATCAACAAACTAGGTGGTGAAATTTGGCTGGGCAAAGGTTGAGCACTTTTAAGGGTACGTTGTTTAAAGGACAACAAATCTCGATGATGAGCATAATGTAATGTGGATTGAGATGTCTACTTGTGTTTGGAAAGTTGTGAGAGAGGCCTTTGGAGAATCTAGAGGAAATGGCCATGTAGGCCCGAAATACAATTATGTGGATTGAAAAAGTGCTGGAATGAGGAGAATGTTGAGAAGTACAAGATGGCTAGAAAGGAAGCAAAGTGGGCAGCAAGAGAGGCTAGAGGTAAGGCTTATGGAAGTTTATATCAAATATTAATATACCTTTAATAGGGTAAAAATGGGATCTAGTAGCAGGCTAAGGTAAAAGACAAGAGAAGCAGAGACCTGAATCTTAAAAAGTGTATCAAGCATGAAAAATGTTAATGACAGAAGATGAGGTTAGCTAGAAATGGAAAAGTTACCTTGATAAGTTGGTTTAACTAAGTTGTTTAACCAAGATCATAAATTCTAAGAGAATGCCCGAAGGTTGGAAAAAGCACTTTGATACCTATACAAGAATAAATGAGATATCAAAAGTTACAATGAGACGAAGAGATTAGGCTCATCAGTTACACTCCAAGGGCTTTGAGGCTTTGGGAGAGGATATTTGAACATAAACTAAGGGGGAGACTAAAATATGAGAATCAATTTGGTTCAATGCTAAGGAGATCCACTGTGGACGCTATGTTCTTGGTTAGGCAATTATTGGAGAGATTTAGAGAGAAGACAAAGGATCTTCACATGGTCTTTGTACATTTAACAAAGCATACTATTAGGCACGAAGAAAAGTCATGAGGCAGGCTGTAGAGAAGAAAGGAACGCGCACCAAGTATGTTTTATGTTTCATACGACGGAGTTTAAAGTGCAAAACCAACTGATCATATGACTATTGAGCTCCCATTTACTTCTGAACTTTACCAATGGTCAGCTTTAAGTCCATATCCTTTTGCTTTAGGAATCGACAAGCTTAATAATGATATACAGGAGGAGGTCTCATAGTGTATGTTATCTGCAGATTCAGTTTTGATTGATAAGACTAGATTCAGAACTAGAGTAATGAAGAACTACCTTAGAACCCAAAGGCTAAAGGGTAGGGAGTAATATGGCAGATAATTGGAATGCAATTTTAGTAAAAATAGGAGGATATCCAGGGAGGAAGTTAATATGGAGGGTCAAGAAGTACCTAAAAAGCACATCTTAGGCATTTTGGATCAATAATGCTCGGGGAGGGAGATATCTTTGTGATAATATCATTCCTCTCAAGTTGAAGGGAGAATTTATAGCTTGGTGCCCCACTCAAGAGATAGCCCAAGTACCAGTAGCACCGCTAAAATGGTGATTCAACATAGGTTCTCTATCACAGCAGTGAGGTTAACAGTGATGTATGGTTAAGATTGTGGCAACTAAGAAACGCCAACATAAAATGAGTGTAGCTGAATGGGAATGTTTAGGTTGATGTGTGTCCACGCAAGGAAGGATAGAACAAGAAATGAGGCTAGCCGCAACAAAGTGGGGGGACGCCAATTGAAAAACTAAGGGAACATGCTTGAGAGAAGAAGTTATTTGTGCCAAGACGGTGGGGTAAGCCGAGGTAGAGGTTGACTAAGGATAACTTCGAGAGAAGTAGTGTTAACGAGTTAATTGTTAGAAAGTAATCAAGAACATGTGCTCAGAGAGGGGGAAGGGAAAGAATGTTTTCGTGTAGTGGACCACAGCTAGTTTGAGACAATGGCTTGATTGAGGATAATGATGATGACTAGGATTCTTACATGCAAGGTTGACATAATTATGGTACTGAAAGCATTTCATTCCTTCTTGTAGAGCAAGACTTTGGATTTGACATTTTAGCTTTTTACTTTGACGGGTGTTCTGTTCTTTTTCTGTGGGAGGCCTGTGTTGGACGTTTTCCACAATAATTTCCATTTAACACATTCCAGAAACTGAATATGCTTTCTAGCAAAGGCAGAGATGAACAAAGTTCTCATTTCTGAAGATCTAGTCCTCAGATTAGCTATTGATATGTTAACTTCCATTTTTAATTTGGTGTGTTGACAATTTCGATAAATAGGGCATTGAAGCGATTAATTCAGATATTTAAGGTTTCGTTCTGTACAATTGAAATATTTTATTAAGTGACACCTGGATGGATACCCGTTCGCTAGCAAATACAAGCATTTAAACATGATCAAACACTATTGGTATCAACGGAGTTATGGGCTCTCTTAATATTATATCTTATCTACAAATACCCAGTTTAAGTGTGTCAGTAGGAACAATTCAAGGATTGGAAGGCTTGGGACATTCCCAGAGTTGAGGTGAGACCCTGGCATAAAATGTTGACAAAAAGGTAGTACACTTGTTCCATGGAGTATAGAGTTGCGTTTACTTGTCAAAAATGGAGAAAACAACAAAATAAAGATGGGCAAATTGTCTGTATTGAACTATGTTGGTATTTTGGGCAGTCGTAGTTGCTATATCCTCTGACGTGGGTGCTCTAGTTTTAGGGAGTGTGAACTTGGATACTCCTAGCTCTGTTAAATAAAAATTGGGGGGGGGGGGGGGGTAACTTTCTTAGTGGTTCAAATATAACCCAGATATGGAAGGAAAAGATTCAGAACCTCAACTTCTTTTTTGCACATGGTGTTTGCATTATTCCAGTAAAACACCACGACTTCTTAGCTGGTTGCTTTTGTGTCGAATACTGTGTATTTAGATGGACTCAACATCATGTGTTCATAGTGACACCCCGCTGCAAATGTGTAAGCTTTTAATACATGCAGCTGGTAGTATCACGTTTCATGAATTTCTGCATAAATTGCTATTAGAAAAATCCCGACTCAGGGGACCAGCAACTCTTGATAGATGAATATACGACATCATGGACCTGTGATCTAAAGATGAGATCATACATATTGGTTTTTAAGCAAATGTGTTCATTCATGACCTGTACATAAAAACTCAATTTTATATGTTCTTTCTTCTAAGGCAGCAAAGTATGGCAGAATACTAAGGATTGGTTATGTCACATACAGGATACATCGTAGACTAGGTCTGTATCCAGTCTACCTTTGCCTAGCGCCCTCAGAAATTCAGAAGCTGGACAGCAACTTTGCATTGGGTTTTATTTCGTATAATTTCTTTTGAAGTTGGTCAGCATACATCTATGTAAAGGAATCCAATATTCGTCTTTAAATGCAATCTTTTTGTAATGGAGTTGAAATTTCCTTCTTCAATGGCTTCTAAAATTTGTGCAACCAGTGCAAATGGAAAGGAGGAACAAGCTTATGAAAGTCTGTAGATGCGTTCAACAAGGATATTTTTCTCTTGAGGGTAGTTTTTGAGATTTTTGGACATGTTAGGGCTAGGGATCCCTTTTTCCCTTCTGTTTTCATTACATAAGTACATTGGCGGCGTGGATTCATATTTTATGTAACCACGGGTCGTACAGTTTTAAGCTTACCAAGTCCATTCCTTCCCCCGGAGTAGAAAACTCCCTAACCGAATTTGACAGCAAAAGGTGGGCTCCTGGAGCAGTCAAGTTCTCTCCTCTCCTCTCCTAAGCTTCTTTTGTGGAATAGACAGCGTGTCACCTTCTTTGTTTATACCCTCGTGTAGCAGACCACCTAGTTAAAGTAGCGTATAGGTTGGCGTGTAAAATTAGTTGACGCAAAAATCACGTGTTAGAAAGCATAAAAAGTACCAGGCTCGAAAGAGTTGGTGCTCGAGCATGAAGCTCGGAAAAGGTTGGACCTGATTATAACTCTAAATAAAAAATCCCCGTTACTCTTGAATGGAACCACAAAGTTCTTCAAGGAAGGTAATATGTGCTTAATGACCCTCGGAGTCTACTAATAGCCCTTAGAGTCGAAAATATTTACGTCCCAAGGGCTTCGCAAGGAATGGGTTCGCAGAACCATATCAAGGAAAAGTGATCAAAAGAAAGGTGTGACTTGAAGTTTGAAAGAGGATCACTAGCTTGGAAAGATAGCTGGCTCGAGGAAAAGATCAGCCTCGGATAATGTCAGCCTCGAGCAAGACAATCTCGATCAAATCGGACTCGAACGAGTAAGCCTCGTCCGAGGTGATGAAATCCGCAGAAAGTACATTTAGATTCTTTGCTCATCAGGGAAGTGTTGTCTATAAATACCGCATGTAGCTAAGCTATTCATTCATGAATCTTAAGAGAGCAGTAACACGTTTTGGTCTTTGGTGAAAGTCTTGTTACTATATTTCTTGTGATTTGCAATTTATAGAGATTCGATATGAGCCCTAATACCATCCCTAACTTATTATAGCGCCCTAACCATAGAGAATAGTGACCTTATAACCCCTAGGTAACACTTTCTACTACCTAAGAAGATGGTACAACTCCGTTTTTATGCAATTAAATCCTTCCCAGCAACAGATGGCAAGTAGTTTGAGCGTCAATGACATAAAACTTGGCATACGTTTGAATTGGTCCCGCCTTGAGAGCTGTTCAGGTAAACCCGGACGATTCCGACTTTTTGTTACTGAACCCTGAAATCACAAGCGGGCGAGGCTCGTTATGAGACTCAATGTGTTCCAGCTTTAGCAGAGGTGCCCCAGGGCATGATAGAAACAAAAGCACTGCTATCGATCAACATCCTTCTGAACTCTCGACCATTGACCATATATGCCACGTATAGTGGTCGATTACGAGCTTACACTGTCAATATTCATCCGTGAAAGTAATGCTGGTGGTTAACTTCTTCACAAATTAATTTAATGGTCCAGATTCTTGCACACATGGTTCTTGATACTTTTTAGCAATCCTCAATATCTCCTCGGTACCGACCACTCTTGCTACAGGCTAGAAGGCTATCTGGTCGAAAAGCCATTTGAATTTTGGATAATCATTGACCTTCGATGTTATTGCACTTGTGGAGTTAGTTGTGCCTGAGTTCGTCTAAATGCCTGTCTTGCTTTCCAGAATTTCTTCTGCCACGAGAATCTCGACCTCAAGCTCGCTAATCTCGTCATCAGGCCTTTCTTGCACCCGAACTACATTAGCATGTTCTTTTCCTTTTAGGTTAGGAGAAGTCTTGTGCAACACATTTTCTGGAGCCGGATCCTTCAACTTCAAGCTTCCCTCCAACAGTCTGCGAACTAGGTTTATGTTGTGATCGATACGAGTGCGCGCTTGTTGAAGGACTATTGGCAAGTACCGGTTGGGAAGAGCTCATTTCTTTTTGGGAATGATCCAAGAGCAACCTT
The DNA here is from genome assembly GCA_033070095.1 of Escallonia herrerae. NCBI lineage: Eukaryota > Viridiplantae > Streptophyta > Magnoliopsida > Escalloniales > Escalloniaceae > Escallonia > Escallonia herrerae. The sequence continues at coordinate 25,253 of JAVXUP010002109.1, read as the reverse complement.
GAAATGAGAAGTTCCTTTTCTCCTGTTTAGTCATCAAAGGGAAACTAGAAAGTAAGGGTACTGGATTCTCTATTTGTTAACAAAATTGGCCAAAATGTGGTAAATAATACCAGCTCCACTCTGCCAAATTTTACAAAAACATGGTATTTTTGTATCAAGTCATTTGAAAGGCTTTCTTTGGGGAAGGACTTTTATGTTGGTTTTCTTGTCATTTGGCCTAGTGAGCAGTTCTACTGTCAATGACTAGCCTGTCGAACAATTTTCGGCAGGCGGAGTTTGGATTGGGGTGATATTAGCCGAACTCCAACTTTGGACACGACCTCTTAGCTTTCTGATGCGCGAGCAATGAATATGTGCTGCGCAGGCAGTGATGAATAAATTTCTTCTCTGAAGACGTGGTTTAGAGGGTATGTGCCTGATCAATCATGTAATTTAATTACCTCGACAAAACAATCAACCAAAAACTCGATTGTTAATGTTTCGTCTTCTCATTACGCGATTCACGAGTTTTCGTGAAGTAGTCCTTCTATTAGGAAAACCCTGGAGGCAGCACATGATTTCGGACTTGCAATGCTAGATGAGTTCATCTATTTTGGAAATAAACTGTTTGTCTACTTACCCTTAGCTTTCTCAGGCCCTTTGTCAAATCCATAGAAGAGGTTATGCAAGTATGTCACAAATTGCACGTTCACAAGGTCCGTAAGTAATCACACGTGATGCAGCAGCTGCAAGGATGTCTAGATGTTTCATTCTCTCCTATGTTCTTGTACTTCAAGTCTGTTTACTGCCAAAATTTTCAGTTAGAAGGGGATTCTGCACATGGGATGGGATGGCATTAGAATCCTTGAATACAAAGTTGTGTTGGGAACTGGCCAAGATGCTGTAGCTTGGGGAGCCGTAACTTATGCAGCTCTTTTTTTCTCTTTCTGGTACACGAAGATGAGCATCAGAAGTAAGAAAGTTGAAGGGGACTTCTATGGCGATTGATACCACGAGCATCCTTCGATAATTCACGGGGGGAGTTCCGGGGAGGAAAGTTATTTGTGGCTCTGTCCAAGGATCTCGGTCTCAAGTCTTCACCAATTTGTCTGCTCAAAAGCTGGCTTATCTCTTAATGAAAACAAGTCTGGAGTCTTAATTTCTCTAGATCAACTCTCGAACTCGGGTGATAACATTTCCATGGGGGTCATGTGGGTAGTTGAGGAAATTGTGTCGAGAACCTCTAGAGCATGGGATGTAGCTCTAAAATTTTTGGTTAGATCGGTAATGTCATATTTTGTTTCTTACTGACAAATTTTGGCTTATGTTATACTTCTTCCGTGCCTAATTAATTTATTGTGTTTGACTTGTATGTTTATATAGGATATGAGTTTTATTTTGTGAGTCCCCCGTTCTACCTCAAGAGAGTGAAAGAGGGGAGAAAGAAAGTGAGGCAGGAAAGAGAAAAATAGTTGGCGGAAGATAAAATGAGAAGAGAGAAATAAAATAAAAGAAATTTAAGAAGAGTAAATATAAAAAAAAAAACATCTATAAAATCTTCTTAATTTAGAAAAAACATGATCAACTTTTTTAGGACAGCCAAAACTGAAAATATGATGAATGAATTAGAGACGGATATAGTATCATGTTATGCTTTTGTTTTTTTTTTTTATTATTTTTATATCCACCATTCTTGCGTACTTAATAGGGGCTACATGTGTGCCCTTAAAACTAATTTTTCAAAAGCAATGAGCATGTCAAAGTTTCATTTTTTTTGCAACTATTGTGGCCAAATAAGCACTCCAAAGAAAGTAGCTTTCTTTTTTCCGTTGCTTCACTTCAGCTCAATATTCTTGGGAATAACTTTCTTCCTCGACATTCTTGACAAATCAACACATAGTATTTTTAAAGTTTAACATGACAAGCATCTTTCGAGTCATGGTCATATTTTTCTTTCATACTAACCGTTAGTCCTATTGCTTTTTTTTTTTCCAAGAAATGAATCGTCTATTCTTTAATTCGACATCCTACTATGTAATGATAACTCGAATAAAGTTAAGGATGTTAAGAATAAGAGGATTTCGGTGGGTTGCTTCATGGGAAATTCTACTTTCTAATTCACTCATTGATTTGTTGGGTTCTGGATTAGTGCAATCTTCGACTGGAGATAGGATGAATGACAAATGAACGCTATGTTATTGGAAATTTAGACTTTTTTTTTTTTTTATCATGTGTGTATGTTAATAACAGAATTCGCAAGAAATTCTTTGATTTAAACTAGGTCCGCTACATCAAGTGTTACCCAATATAGAAGTTTTGAATCTAATGAATTTCCAAAGCGTGATTGGATTTCCTTCCTTTCTGGCTTTTGCCGCCACGTCCTTGGCACTCGAAAATATTATATATTTTCAGACCTGACCATTTAAAGCCGTTAAATATTTTATAAAGTAACTCTTTGTCTCCGAAGTCCCTATAACCACCACATAGTCCCTCTCTTGTCCAATGTTTCTAAATGGTTTGGACCCATGGTCCGAAACCATACAATGTTTCCTCGTCGCAACATTCTTACAAATGCAAGATATAATTCAGCGCGCGTGCGCGAGTGTAAATGGATCATTGGAGCACTCCTTTTTTAACCCACGAAGGAAACAACTTCAAGAAAGATCATTTACCTACAGCGGTAAATACGATGAACCCATTTCTAAGATGCGCTCAACTTGGTAACTCGATGGAACCCATTTCAACCGAAATTCTTTTGCAAGTACAATGTGAATCGTCCCAAAAATATAACATTCCCATTTGGTTCAACTCACACAACTCGTTGCTTTCCCAACAAGTCGATCGCGAGCTAAATTCAAGCAAAAAGCCCATATAGGCGTGATTCATCTCTTCCACCTCTTGGGGTCTACAACCTAGTGAATAACAATTCAATAAGAATGTCCTGTTTCGTCAATGCCACTTCGCTATACAGAGGATCTTGCACCAGCGTTTGAGGCTCATGCTTGTGTTCGGATGAAGAGTTCAAGTTCTATGAGCTTCCTTCCCGTTACGCTGCCGGCCCGAATCTCAACAAGCTCCTTTGCCGCTTGTATGCTTGACGACAAATTTTCTGAGACTATGGTCCCTTGCAGTTGCTTAATGGGATGGTATTCTCCACCTCTCTCCATTCGTTCTACTTTATCATATGCTAGACCCAACCAAGGGCCCCAGAAACCATCGATACAATGGCCAAAATTGTAGGGAGCAGCACACTCCCAGAACATCTTGTCGAGGTTCCATAGTTTGAAAGCTAGCGCTGTTGGAAACTGGTTCTTTTATAATGCCAGTTTGTAGTAAACCCAATGTCACCAAACACTGTTCCTTTAAGACAAAGTCGAATCAGCATAGTGTGTACTCGCAATTGTGCAGGCGAGAGAGAATTTCTTCACAGCTTGGCCGTTCCTCTGGTTCTGCCCAGCAATCTATGGAGAAGATAAAGACAATGTAAGTTCCAATTTCTTATAACACTGTAAGGAAGACGGAGCTATACTTTTTATTGCATAGACCTGCAATTAGCTCGCCCACGGGACCTTCAGGTATTTCTAGTCGTAGTCCATCATTAGCAACTGCATAAACCACCTGTACAAATCTAGGATAGTTACTCTCAAGATATATAATTGAAGTGTTATTTTCCTGTCCACTCGCAGAGTACAGCTCCCGCATACTTACTTGCACGGATGGTACACCTTCCCAGGGTCTATTAAGAGTGTAAAGTTCCCATATTATGACACCAAGGCTGAAAATATCACATTTCTCTGTAAATGGGTCATGGCGGATGAGTTCAGGGGCCATCCATTCTGGAGTGCCTGCAGAAGAAGAATCTCTCATGGGTCTCGTGGTAAGCACCCGTGACAGCCCAAAATCGCATATCTTGACAGTCCAACGCTTATTCACCAAGCAATTTGCACTTTTCAAGTCACGATGTGCTACTTTCATCCGATGTATGGACATCAGACCCCTACATTTTCAGGAAAGGCTCTCATTTAATTAGGAGACTATTGCGTATGCATAGAAGTATGAGGTAAAGCAACACAAACTACAAGACAGGAAACTCTCCCCTCCACTTACAACCCGACCCGCCGAACCCCAAAAATATAAAAAATGAAAGGAAGGAAAAGAAACAAAAAATACTTGAACTAAACAAAGGACAGAGAAACTTATGAGGTAAAGCAACACAAACTACAAGACAGGAAACTCTCCCCTCCACTTACAACCCGACCCGCCGAACCCCAAAAATATAAAAAATGAAAGGAAGGAAAAGAAACAAAAAATACTTGAACTAAACAAAGGACAGAGAAACTGTGTTCTAACCGCATTCAATCAGATTTCTCTCTTTGTGCTGACCTGGACGTTGAAAAGCTGCGGTAAAGTATAACAAAGTACAGGATTGTGCTAGGTCGGACTGGAAACTACATTGAAACAGCTCCCTCTATTTCCTCGAACGAACATTAGAACTCGGTAGATTTTAGCATACATACACCTTAGAATATCACTTTCGTCATAGAGTTTAGTAAAAGGCAATGCCACGGTACTCCTAAGAACAGAACTTTTGTTACTATCGTGAGACACGGAGTGCCTATAACAGCATAGCTGATGGAATAGCCATAAAAGAAAAAGAGTTTTAAGAGACCATCTTAATGACAAAGCTCAACGTATTCCTGAATCCCTTCTAATTGTACAATAGCAGATCATCAACTTATCTAGTTTAGTGGAGATCTGACTTTCGAATGTGTATGTGGATATCAAGATCTGGATTTGGCCTAATCGCCGCCAGGTTTTTAGTACAACAAAAGTTGAAAACCATTTACCCTTAACACATCTAGTCATTAACCTTCTAATATTACGTAGGAAATTTCTAGTGTACTTATGTATTAGCTACATGACCTAGGTATCACTTCCATGTCATATTATAAGATAATCCAAACTCCAACGTTCAATCTTATTTCTAAGGTTTGGACTGGAATCTGATTTTTCTGAAACTCTAATACGAGTGTGTAAATTAACAGATGACAATGGGCACACTCTCGAATTGTACCATCTTACTTATGTATGATTGAATGTCCTTAGCGAGATGGAACAACAGATAAATTTGCAGCACATGTTATGAGCCTGGAAAGTAAACAGCCAACTAAGCCATCTTTTAATAGTAGTCAACTTTTGCAAGAATAAAAGGTTGGCTTTTGAATGCACCTGCATATATCACAAAGCATCTCTAGTCTCCTTCGCAGGCTGAGTCTTTTCTTCTGTCCACTCACATGAATAAGATAATATAGTGATCCCATATCCATGAATTCGGTAACCATGGACAAACGAGGAGGGCTTGTGCAAGCACCAAGAAACAAAATAACTGCAAAAAAGCTATCGCTTGCTTTTAAACAAACAAGTCATTGTGATTGTCTGTAAAATTTAAAAGGACAGCAATGAATTTCATATCGCACAAATCCTAAGATTCACTGTCGTTCAAACTACATTATTTTATGATTTTCCGCTATCTTTTGCACCATCCAATGTGCAATGCTTAAGAAAAGCCCATCATGCAATGAATGATCACGAAACCAAAGAATGATTATGGATCAAAGCAAGTAGAAGAGATTACCATTAGGGTGGCGCAGACGGCTGCAAAGTAGAGTAACAAGGCATTAACTAATTGGAAAAAGGGCAGAAGGAAAAGATGGGGGGTTGGAGATGGGCTAAGATAAAGTGATAGGGCAATCAAGAAGTACCTTAGGATAGATATTTCATTGCAAAAATCTTCAATATTCTCAACAGTTAAACCTTGTTCAAGTAAAACCTTGATCGCAACCTCTGTTCCATTCCAAATACCACGAAAAACTTCCCCAAAAAATCCTTCAATATAAGCAGAGAGTTCAAGTGAAGCCAAAAGCAAAAAATACACATTTTTTTCAACAATTTTCATCCAATAACATGCAGAATATAAGGACATAAAAACAGCGACAAAGTACAGTCATTACTGTACAATACAAGGATTTAAACAAAAATACCTTTTCCGTAAATATTGTTCCGTAGGCTCTCAACTTCTTTGGCTGAGAGCAAAGGACATATTGTTCTCTATATTAAGATAATTCATGCAATTGCATGACGTGCAACTTTGGAATCAAGCAACCACACAGAACGTCACAGAAAACAGCTGATAACACGGACGAGAGCATTCATAATGAAATGCAAAAACACGTGGTGTGAGGATTTTAAGCAATGCTCCAGCACTAGAATGAGGGGGAAAGCAGGAAGCGGACGACAGGTGTCATGCATTCACGTGGAGTGAGGATTGCAAATAATGATCCAAGCACTAAATGCATGTATAAGAAAACAAAAAACTGTGCTAGTGGCATATAATACAATACCTGATACCAAAAAGAGAATACAGGTAGACAAAGATATCTTCTTACCTTTAAGCAGAAATAGAGAATTCAGTGTAGTCAATGGGCATAAATTACTCAGGAATGTAAGGTTCAATTGGGGGAACGAGCAAATGGCATTATATTAACATGGTTAAGAAAACAATTTCATGTAGCTGGCTGCAAGTACTTCGGAAGAAAGGCTTAGTTGAACCGAGTGGAGTATTGTAGGCAAAAACCAAAATATGGTACCGCCAACTATCTAGCTTTAGTGGACTTTTGTGCCAACCCCAAGAGGAGGTACAGGGTTCAAGTCCCAAATGGAACATGGATGCATGTCTGAATAAAAGTCATGCCTGACTACTTGACAAAAAGAAACAAAAGAAAAAGGGAAGAAAAGTGACAGGAAAGGTAAACCAGTTAATTTGTCATAACTGAACCTCCTTCTATGATCTATTGCATTAGTCTTACTTGATCTATAATAGACGTACTTCGTGAAGATGGCACATAAAAAATAGTCATCATACATAACATGTCATAATATCTATGAGCCTTAATGCATACCAATTCCAATGCGAGGTCCATAATTTAGTTCAGAGAAATCAATATTCCATTCCTTAAAAGGAAACAATTGGTTGTTCAGGATCTTTGATGAATCAAGCGCTATATTCCACGCTGAGGTCACATTAGCACTTCCTAAAAATTCCTTTGCTTCACTGCTCCCAGAAGCATGAGACCTAAAATGATGAGGAGACGAAGGTAAAGAGATCGCCTTCTCAGAACTGAATTGCTTCTTCTGGAGAATATAAGATGTAGATTTGTCACCAGATATTTCATCATGATCAAGACGGAGATCTGTAACCTGTAAAGTGATGAGAGTCAGAAACATAGAAGCTTTAGAAGGAAAACATTTAATTGATTAGTAAAAGTAATTCAGGAGAAGATCCCAGAAACCAGCCAAGCACTTAATTAAAATCTTAAAAACAAAATCAACTGAACAATGGATGTTTAAGCATATCTCCATATCAACTGAACAATGGATGTTTAAACATATCTCCATATAAAGTATAATTCCCCACTACGAAGGAAAATGTAATGCAAAACATAAGAGCAAGAGGGTGAAAATATTGTTGCCTCAGTAGCCAAGATCACTATAATGCAAATTTCATTATCTATTATGAGCAAGTTCCGAAAAAAAATAGTGCCGCCAACATACTGTTAGTTTGCAGCATGCAGGTACACCTGCTGACTAAATATGAAAATTTGACCAGGCAAGGGGTTCCTCAATTCGCAGAACACTTGGACAATTGTCATTAGATACTTTCTTTGTACATGTCAAACAAACGAAGAGGATCTCATTTAGAAGATAACGAGGTTATAAAGATCAATATCTCAACCACAAAAAGCAGAAAAAAATTAGTTGTAAAAGGTTCGACAGGCCATAAAGCTTTATAATGATAAATGCGTGGTTTCCTCCTAAGTGTTTCAGAATGACGCCAAGATAAGAACATTAAGGTCCCGCATGGTTTCCCTATCCATCCTTCATTGAAGTACTTTTATTCTCGAGTTCAAAACAGTGGGCTATATGATTTCGTTTTCCAAAAGCAAGACCCTTCACTTATTAGGCTTGAAACCAGGTCAAAAAATGTTTTGAGTTTTATCTGTTTTTGCTGGTTCATGACACAAAATGCTAATTGTAAATGGCGATAAGGTCTTTGTTCCAAAAATAGAAACTGGAAATGAGAAGGCAAAGTTCAGGGCATCCAATAAAGCATGACGGAACGACAAGTGTCATAAAGCTCGCAAAAGCTGACCTAGAACCGGTAACACGCCCGCAAACAAGTTATGTGGCGGCCTTGAGACAAACAAGTTATGTGGTGGCCTTGAGACCCTTCAATCTATGACTATTGAGGGATATTACATTTACAATATTAATTTCCGCAGAAATGGATACTGAAGAGGAGCGCAGTTGGAGTAGTAAAAGGACATCTGGCCATAACTTTTCATAATATGCTAACCTAAAGAGAAAATGTCTTTGACCATGAATTATGATGACACAAGCATTGTCTCGTGTGATGCTTATACTAGTTTCAAAGGACATTTTATACTCGAGCTTGAAGAGCAAGGGAAGACTAATTTTAAAGTATTTTACTTTTTATGCAACTAGTCTGGAATTGATTGGTTGGCACATTTGCTGGATGACAAAAAAATCTCATGACACCACTGCGTAGATTGACCCTACAAAAATGGTTATGAGAGAAGAAGCAGCTTAAAGGTTTGACAATACCTGCGTGTATTGGTTTGGGCAAAAACTAAGAAATTTTAAAGAAAAATCAAAACCGGGATAACGAAATATACTGGACACGCGTTCTAGTTCATCTGATGTCAACTTTAGAGAAAAGTTAAAACACTTCTAGACTTGAGACTTAAGTATCGTACACCAGATCTTCAAACGGATAGGTTAACTGATTGTTGAAATGAGGTAGGTGTAACTAGTCTTACTTGACAAGCTGACCATATATCGGAAAGCCTAAGAGTCATTTTGACAGCCACTTTCTTAGGTCACTACTCAAGGATTTCAACCATTTTTCTTCAGTACACAATCGAATATACATTCCTAGGTGCTTTCAAGACCAACTCCCTTTGAAAGCGAAGATCAAAAGAGATGTTTTACTCAATTGAACTCAATCGATGTTCACTGCTATTTCTGAAGAGAGCTAGTTTCATCATTGCGGCCAAACAACAACCAGAAATTTCAACTCTGTATAAGATGGATGTAACTAAGATGTGAGGATCTCAAAAACTAAGCTTTTGAGAAGGTTGAGAATTTTCGTTGGGAGGACTCACTCGTTCTTAAAGATTATGGATGTTCAACCTTATCGAGACAATCAATTTTCTTGTGAAGATTCCTACAACCTGAAATTGGACTAAGCTCGATGGGCAAGAACCACAACAAATCTTTGTGTTTGATCTCTCTATCCCTTTACCTCTTTATCTGCTTTAAATATCCATGCTTCATTATATGGCTCATCTTCGGTCATGTAAATCAAGAACTAAGTATTTAAAAACAGGAGAGTTAAGAGCGCAAACAAGGCTAGAAGAGTTAGTTCATTGTGGTTGTATGATTATTAAGCCTGTCTAGCCCCCTCTAAGATATTTTCTTAATCCAGCTAGGGCCTAAAGATGGCAAAGAAACATTTTTCAAACTCGTAAAATGCAAAACCATGTAAAGTTCGAATCAAGTATAAAGTAGAATATTTAGTTGAAAGCTGCTATTGCCACTTCTAATTGTGAAAGTACAAGAACAGCATGGTTTGACAATCCATCCATTGATAACTAAGTGAAAAAACAAATTCATGAGAAATCACTTCATTGCAGTGCTAAAGAAAGCTAAGCACTAATGAAGTTCTTCCCTTGGATAAAGAAGCGAAGAGAATGACATACATTTCCTTGAAAGTCAGGGTCTTTGTACTTCTCACTCGTAGGCACACCTGTAAGATCATCAATTCGCTCCCTTGGAAGACGATTTTGCTTCAAAGTTTCATTCATTGCTCGCACGACCCTGATTTTTAAAGTTTCTAAAGAACATCAGAACAGCATATTTTCAGTGCAATATGAAAATAAAATGAATTTGCTACGTAACCTAAATGTACTTAATTCTGGACAAAATAAGGGAAAGGAGATTTGGGCCTTTCCCTCTGTAAAGGCGCCAAGTGTCTATCAAATGGGTACAAAAAATCAGCAACAAAGGTAAGAATGAAACAAATTAATTGAAAAAATACATGCCTGAATTGTTAAAGTTGAATTATTTATGTTAAACATGAACACCTAACATGGTATCAAAGCTTTTGTTTCACAAGGTCTAGCTTTAAGTCCTGCTTGCATGGCACCATACATATTTATTTTTCACAGATTAGCCCCTCCAGTTGTTTGCTCGCCAGGCGAGGTGCACCCAAATTTGTTCCCAATTAATTTAACACTCCATCTGTAATCAAGGGCATGCACAAGAGGGGGAGTCTCTCTCCAGCAGATGTTAATTGACGTTATTTCTCTGTTTTTGTTCTTGTTTTGCATTCTTTTCTTGATAAATGTAGCATTGATGCATGACAATACAGTTAATACTTGTCTGATCCACCGCTAAACAAATATCTTAAAGAGATTAAGGTTGTAGATTACTGGAACCGGAGGCCAAAGGAGGTTCTTGATTATAAAAAAAAACTCCAAGCTAATGCTATGCTTTGCATCACATCTCAAGAGTGCACCACAAAATGCTTGCTGTTGCGGTTTCTGTAGAAGAATTAGAAATGGTAAAGAAAAGATCTCAACCTGACAATATCGTCACCAATCTCTGGAATCATGCTAATGCAGCGCCGTCGCCTTCTACGAGTTTCTACAGGTGATGCACCAGCAGACCTGAATATTAGGTATTAGAAAAAACAATGATACTAGTTACCAATAGATGCTGCACTGACACAACTATGAAATAAGATTTAGCCACCGATATCACAATCATGAATCTAAGAGCAACAATAGCTTATCATCATTGCCATGGAGAACACAACCGAAGTTAAGCTTGGTAATCCCCAACGGAGGTGGAGAACCCCATTTAAGGGATATGTTTTCTCAAAACAATTTATTGGCCTCTCTAAAGTTCAAAATCTTTTTCGGGCAAGACGTGAAAGAAGGGCTCATTCCGAGCCAAGGTATATTTTTCTTTTGCAATGGCAACAGGAAACAAGATGCAACTATAAAAGCAAAGACATTCTGAAGCAAAATTGGCATCCCAGCCCTCAGGCATATATCTCTCTGCTTACTTCCTATCAGAGAGCACTTAGTGGTGGCAAAGATGAGTCCAGCCCAGCCCAGAAGTACGATGACCTATTCAGACGCGTGTATATTACAGGCTGAAACTGGGTCAAATCTGGTTGTATATATCTAACACGGGTTGGAATAGGTTTGCTGGCCCAACCCACGGGTTTAAAACAGGTTGCTGCATATCATAAACCCTCTCTCGTTTTTCCAGCAATCCTGCTCTTCCTTAATCTCACTACGTTCTTTCCAATCAATCTTCAAAAATGTCACCAACAAAGTTGTTTATCAGATCCCCGTCTTTAACTACATGTTAGGCCTAAGGCACGGATTTAAGTTGGCCTAAGGTCTTGCGTGGGAGCCCACAAATAGTAGAGCCAGGGTTTCATGTACTGCAAACGTTGTTTTTTTTTTCTTTTTTAACTCAAGGAAATTCTAACATGTTATTTCTTTTGTGAACCAATGTGCAATATGAGTGAAATCAATGTTATCAAGGCAATTACCATGCATTTGGTTAGTAATACCAAAGAACGTAAAAGTTTTATCCATGATATTAAGGCTATTATCATGCATTTTGGTGGTAATTACTGTAATCCTTTTATCAAGAAAAATCTAAATCCCAAAGTATCAAATGTAATTTTCACGTATCAAAGATTGTTGCTCTCAAAGTTTGCACCAGTTCATTAGTCCTTGTAAGAATTACATATAAATAATGTTGTAACCCTCCCCCACCCCACACTCAAACACACAAAGATAAAAACAAAGTAGGGAATGACCTTGTATTGAGCATTGTGGCCTCTGAGCCAAAATCGACTTCACTTCATAATAACCCCATTTTTATTCATTCCAAACCTACCCGTTGTGACCCTGGAAACACTACTTGCCAATGGGCTTATCGCTTAAGGTCAACCCCGGGTCAGCTTGTCCAAAGACTTCTGATACTCCACAAAATAACCACTGACATTTGAAACTTGACAATATGGTCACTAACTCTCTTGATTAGTAAATAAAAACCAAGTTGTAGAAAGAATTGCTGTTGCAAATTCAATTTATAGCATAGTGAACTTATTCAGCATAGTCTATAAAACACAACTCTACAAATGTAACCAAGTACACGATGTTGCTAGAAGTGCATCCCTGAAACAATTGCCATCTAATGCTCCAGCCAAGAGAGAGAGTCAAACTAAATAAGATATACTAGTTAATTCAACATATAGTGAAGAATTAAAAACATAAAAGGCAGAACCTTGATGCAGTCATGTTGTGTCCGTACTCTTTGGTAGAATCTCTACGACCACCAAGAATAGATCTTCTATGCCCACGAAATAAAAGGTGCTCAGGACTGGCAATTACCAAAAAGAACAATGAATCAAAAGTGAAGGTTATGTGAATATATTAACAGAAGTATAAAATAGATGAGCTAAATGGCTGCTAATGTACATGAAAAGGAAAAATTCTAGCTTATCAACTAAGACAGTTATGGGAGGCAGGAAATCGGTCCCAAAACTCGAACCCTTTAACTATCTAAAATTTCTAGAGCATGGCATTTAGTAGATAGCAATGAAGCTGGTAATTGCTAAATCATCCATCCCTGATGCTCTGTTACCATCAAGTGATCCATGTTTTCATCGCAAGTTTCCAGAATCAAGTAAAGTGTGTGGGAAAAGTTTATTCTTTGGGAACTGACACGATTAGTTGCACTAATGTTGGAATCTGAAGAAGCAGGGAAGAGATTGGGTAAAGTTGAGCCACACTGCGGACTGCATGGATAACTAGTACCAAGTTGAGAATTGATCAACAATGTCAAGTCACATACAGCATCAATTCCCTGAAGGAAACTTTTAGGTTTCATGTTCTGCAGCTTGAATGTTGTCATAATCTTTTGGGTTGTACCTGGGTGTAAGAATGTGATGCACATATTCTTTCACTGGTGGTTCCAAAAGGTCCACCCTCACTTGTACCACCGACTTGCAAGCCTCAAGGTAAAGAAGGAATGTTTATTGCTTCAGCTGGTTCCTCCTTTTGATGGAAACCTTTAGTATCAAACTTCTGTTAAAACTTCTAAACTTTCTGCAATTTTCTTTCAAACGTGACATGAAAATAAGAATGCAATGCCCTATTGGAAGACTTGTTGACATGGTTGTCCAAGTAAATAAAGTCTCTTTTAAACTAGAGAAAGGTGGCCAGAAGCCCCTAACATGCATAGGTGTTATGCACCTTGTTGAGGTACTTGGAGAAGATGAAGCACATAATGCAAGAGCATTGCGTGGTAAACAGCAGGGCTTGTTCTGCATGATCCAGCAGGAGAAGTTTTCAAAAACATAAGAGGCATGGAGCATAATATGAGGATGAGGCATAGACCCAAGCTCTATGACAACAAGATCAAGTTTGTTTTCCAAAGAAATTATAGTATAGATGCGAAATAATGCCATGCCTTTTGAAAGGAAGGTGAAGTTACACGTTTCTGTTCGCTTACCTTCTGATACCATAATATGTCTTTCGTTTATACTTTACATATTCTTTTTTGCATTTTCCCAGAAACCGATTCAATTTCCGGCCCAATCTGAAGAGTCACAAGTCCTTTCTGCTGCTATCACTCAAACTAATGTGATTCTCACTTTAAAATGCTGAAAATGAAGTTCAACAACAATAGAAAGAAAACTAAGGGTTTTCAGATGAAGAAAGAAACAAGAAAGTATGAATCTGAACGTTAGTTGCACGAAGCGGAAGCGGGGGCGGGAGCAGTAACAGGAGCGGCGGAGAACAAACTACTGAAAGAATCTAAGGTTGGGAGCAGCTTGAACAGATAAATGCCTGAAGAGTATTACCACTTGTTTAATATATTTTACACTTAATTATGGTGTACATGCTTTTTTCCAATGAAATACCATAAGCGGAAGTGAATTGTTACTTTGTACTTGTCACATCAAGTGGCTACAGTGACTTGCTTTTGAAAATAACACAGGTAAAAAATAGTTCTGCTGCTGCTGTTCTTTAGACATTTTTAGGCGGCACATCTCCCACCTAATAGGGTTAGACATGGAGCCAAAAGTTGAAGAGAGAGAGAGAGCTCACTGATTAACTGGCTCTCTTCTCTCGATGAGGGTAGTCAGCAACGGACAAGGAGGCTTTAAGGACTTGAAGGAAGAGAAACAAGGAATTGAGTCGAGAAGGCCTTGATTTCCAGGTGCTCTCTCACTTGTTCCATGCATCTCTATAAAGCATGCGGTATCGAGTTCCCATGTTGGCTTGGGATGCAATCCCATGGAGCTCCTAACTAGGGATCTTAAAAGCAAGTTTCCGAATGAGAAGCGTCACCATATGAGGAATTTCCTACTACTACGTCAACAAAACCATTATTATATCATTCTTCTATTATTTACCCAGATCTAGGATTAGTATTGCCAAAATTATGGGGTCGCGCGCGCGCATGTGTTGGCTTGGGGGGAAGGGGGGTGCGGGAGGGACGTCACAAACTAAGCATGCTAAGTAACTAGCTTATTCCACCATCATTACATAGTTCAGAGCCTGCTAGAAAAACAAATCCAAGATGTTTCCATCCCATTCCCCAAAAGCTTCCTTTTATTATCTGACTGGGGCAGAGAAGATGGATTAGAGTTTGTACTGTGTCCATATTGTCTAGCTGATTATATCTGAAATAATTCTTAAAGCGTTATAAACAATTTTGCTTCTAAATTAATTCCTTCCTAATTGAAAGAGAATTAATTGTAGCTCAGAACAGATAAATTTTCCATGACACAGTTTGCATAATTTGCATCCATGGCAACAGGATTCCACGACGCCAAAAAAGGAAGAAATGAGGACCAACCTTGAATTAGATGTCTCTTGCTCAACAATGACTTTTTTCTGGCTACGCCCCCAAAATGCATTCGCTATATATGGTTCACTGTGAGATAAACTGACACAGAAACAAAATCAACTTTTTAGGATGTGATGATGGAGTAATATGCCCAGATTACCAACGCTGAAACACAAAATATAGTGAAGAATGTTGTACTTCAGCTTTTCTTTGACCATCGTATTTGATCTTGAGATTATGTTCCGCAGAGATGGACCGGATGCATTCATTGATGCTTCTAGTTTAATCCTATATGAGGTCTGCAGACTCTCATAATGCTCGCTACTGCAGGACACTAGACAAGTATAAGTCAACCAACCTCGATAGTGACTCCAACGAATGTCGCTGGAAATGCAAAGATTAGCGTGGTGATGGGGGTGGGAAGATATAAACATGTAAAGTGTCCAACCAGTAATCTTAGTCCAATTTTCTTTTCTGTTTTCTTTTCCTTTATTGACCTATCCCTTATATTCTCACCCTTCAGCGTCTACTTGGTCTGACGAGGCACATAGAGGACTATTAGGTTCAAGTGGTGAATCACATGAGTCATTCTCTGCAGAGTCACTCTCGCCAGTGACGGAGATATGCGACATAAATATTGCCTTGGTCGAATAAGGTATCAGCTTGCCTGGAGAACGTACGAGATCAACCAATAATTCCATAAAATTTAGCACTATGATCACAGACATGTGCTTATGCGAGTCTGTTCGCTCCATTACTCCTTCCCTAGGTAAACCCTGTTGAAGAAAGAAAGAATCAAACTAACGGATAAATAGCTTCACGAATAGTTAGAATTACTACATAATACAATTGGAGTCTGGAAGTAATACCTAACTAAGGAAAAGAATGCATACTTCTCTCATTCTAACAGAGTCAAAAACTTACCACCATAAGCCTACTATCAAGCCCTACGCTATCTGCAAGAACTTTGAATAAGATAGCACGCGCATGGCATGAACCACGCCTTATTTGACCAAGCATTTGAACACCTCGATTATCAAATTCAAGAGAAACCTCCTCTAGCGCATCTTTGACATCACTTGGCACCGTACTCGGTCGCTTATAAAAATCAGAAACCTATGCACCAGACCACAGGAAAAAAAAGCATTTGATACCATATAAATATCTGAAAACAAAGTTTTACAAAAAGGAAGACAACACTTTGCGGATCATAGACAAATTTAGAGTTCTGACATCACATATTTAAGTTGCGCATAACTCCACCAGCATTATGAAACCTCAAAAGTCTCAGGAGGCAATTGGTCCTCCGGATTTTCAAGGGCTGCCGGGGGAGCACCTGACACCACACGATGTGTGGTGATCTTCCAGCCGGTGGACCCTACCTCCGGCTGAGCCGTTTCCAGGTTGGGCAGGCTGTTAAGCAAAAAAGATAACACTTCCCGAGGCCCCCGCCGACGTCTCCGGACTCCCTAACGTTGCCGTCAGCTGCCACGTCCCGGTTAGGAATTTTAACCTGATTCCCTTTCAAAGTTCGGGTGAAATGCGCTATCTGACGGGCTTCCCCTTATCTCTTAGGATTCACTAACCCATGTGCAAGTGCCGTTCACATGGAACCTTTCCCCTCTTCGGCCTTCAAAGTTCTCATTTGAATATTTGCTGCTACCACCAAGATTCGCACCGACGGCCGCTCTGCCCGGGCTCACGCCCAAGGTTTTGCAGCGAGTGCCGCGCCCTCCTACTCCTTTTCTCGGACGAGTAAAATATCGTGTGGTGATAGATCTCCCAAGTGCCATTACAAGAAAATTTTAAAAAATAAGGTAAAGTAATACTTCCATCATAAAGACTCCGAGCAATTAACATAGATTAGCATAGCTTCTTCTACTGTTCACAAAGTCATGGATCAGTTGTGTTCATCTTAACATACACAGCCCCAGGCATACAAAGTTGATTATGTTTACAAAGCTTTTTACAGTCACCCTTTGCTCATCATACATCTAGAATGCCAACTGACAAATAATTGACTAGAAGTTTCCCTCGATAACACATTTCACACAACTGGAAATCATCCAGTAGTATATCAAATCCAGAATACAACCATAGGTAACAATGACTAAAGCTAGGTAACGGAGAAAAATAAGATAAATACAGAAAGACGAGGATTCCTGAGATGTAGACCCCATTTGCGGAAAAAAAAAGCTGCAACAGCATTATTTCTGGAAATTAAACATGAAGAGAATAACGCACCAATCCGGCTATCTTTTTTATCACTGCGGCTGGATTTGAATCGAATCCCTTCCCCAAAGTCAGAGCCAGCTGTTTCAACATGGAAAGCTTCTTATCTTTGTGTGTATCAACAAGGATAACCTCGAGTCTGACACCCTCCGAACCCAAAGCATAAAGCTCATCTAGAGAAGGAATAATCTCAAAATACTCCTTGAGCCTTCTTTCCTGCATAATATTTACAGCAACATACCTTAAGGTTTACTCGGCCCTAAATTCGAGGCAAACAATTTTCGTATGAAACCAAATGCAGTATTAGGAGTGATGATAGATAACGAATGGATTCGAGAAGAAAATGATAAATGATTAGCAGTATCAAAATTAGAGAATAAACTTTCATCATTCATTACCATCCTGCGAGGATCCCCAGAATTTTCTGGTTGTCCCCGCTAAGAGAGCATTGGTAAGTAGTCATTGTATGTGTATTTTAAACACAGGTAGCTTTGACAACCCATGAGACAAGGAATTAAGCAATTGTACGTGCTTTGACAGCATAAATATACATCGAAGCATGAGTGATCCATGATTTTCCTCACAGTCAAAGAAGATACATAGTAGCTTCCTACTCAATTATCCTAAAGACGACATGCAACAGAAAACTTGACAAAGCCTAAAATTATAGTCATTACATACATAACTAGTAGTCGTACAAACTATAGAGCCCTTTATGTCTAATGTTGAGAACCTAGCAACAGCACATTTTGGAGCGGGAAGCTGCAAAAGAAAGGAATAAGCTGTTCTGGGGGAATAAGATAAAAATTTTACCAGAACTTGGAAACAAGATGCCCCACTTCGTAGAAGAAACAACTAAAAGAAAAGAGAGGGGGGAAAATCTTGGCAGTGATAGAATATTTCAACAAAGATGCACGTAACTCACCGGAACGACAGAGTAGAAACCATTGGGAATCGGTTTAGCAAGCTTTCCCGTGGCCCACAAAATTTGTGATGCTCTCCTTGCTGCTAACCCTTCCAGCTCATGCTCCGTATTTAATTCCTTACAATCTAAGCTTTCTTTGGATGAAACCAGAGACATGGACTGTAACTTCTCCAAGAAATCTGGATGCCACCATGTAGCAGTAGGAGCCACTGGTATTTCCGGCCCAATGTCATCTTGTGTCTCCTCCATCTCCTTGATGATTCTAGATATAAGATCATTTTTTGTTTCAATTTTTAGCCCATAAATATCAGCCAAATCCCACTTGCATGTTCTACTATTTTTGCGACTTCCTTAGCTGGGAGATCATATGACCTGCAAAACTTCAATTAGTAACCAAGTCGTTGATTGAGCAAAACCGTTAGTGACAGCAGGGGAATGCATATTCTCCATGCTTGCATTCACTTCGTTCTGAGATCGTTATTAAACCTCAGAGTCTATGGTGGAAAAGGAAAAGTTGGACAACAGAAGGCCATGCATAGCAGCAGAAAAGACGAGCTTTCTGCAGTGTGCAGAAATATCAGCTGAAGTGTTTCGGAAGTATAAGTCTTGTTATAAGTTCTAGAGGAGAGGCCACGTCCACAAAAACTATAGCACATAGCAAGTAGAATATAAATCCTTTTGTCATTGATTAGAAAGCAAGACATGGAAAAGAGCTTCACCTTTGACTGTACAGATCCAATATAGCTGCCGGTTCCAGAATTAAAAGTCAAGCCTGAGAAGACAGCAAGGAAGCAATTAGGGACCCTATGAATGTTGGCTAGTGACAGCAAAAACATCAATAAATAAATATTTAAATTAAGGAAAAGGAGGATGCAAAGGTAGGAACAAACAAAGATGTCACTAGTTACCTGAGAACCCTGCCAAGGGACCAATGAGAACAACAAAAGAATCTCTTTTTCCTGTCTCACATGGCCGTGGTACCTTTTAGGTATTTATTTTTTTGTACTCTCAGGAGTTAACTAATATTTCTCAAGATTAGGAGTATTAGTAATTATTGTCTTTGTCTAGAAGTCTAGGTAAGTGGCATGTTTGGTCCTGCAAATGAACCGAGCCAATCTAAGTTGTGCAATCCTCCGGTTTGGTCTGTTCCACTTTTGTTCATCTTTATGTTAACCGATATTTTTGAACTGGTTACAGCATAAATGAGTATTTAATTGTGATCCACATAATGTCCCCATCCAGTTTTGGCATTGTACTCAATCTTTTGCTTAAGGAGCCAGATAATGAGAACCAGCGTCTATCAAATGTTCTAAAGGGGAGCCTCCTCACTGCCATATTTTTATTATTTACAGAAAATTTTCATTTGCTGAAGTGGCTATCCTGTGGCGTAATGCTTGCCAAGATAAAATTATAGACTCACGCATCTAACAGGACGTGCCAGCCAACTAGAGCTTAAATTCCTGTTTATGAGCTTAAAGAGCTTGGCTTGTGTGCTTCTATAGTGGACAAGGCAAAGAAAAGAAGAGTTGTTCAGGAACACCTCCATTTGCAGCCTTCAATCTTTTTCGGTCCTTTATTCGTTTGACATCATCAATACCATTTATTAGGAAGAACTTTGTGGAGTAGGACCTTATAAGTTCGATATTATCTGTTTTGTATTCGTCATGTATTAGTTTAAGCAAGTGTACTGATTCAACTTGAGCAAGATGATCAATATGTTCTCTATAAATTTTAACATGCTCTTGGGGGTGTTCATTAATTCCTACCAGGTGACACTCCTAGGAAACCATAAAGTGGGCCAAAGTATTCCTCCCCCTTTTTATGAATCAACCAGCTTTCATCCCAGGTCCCCAACCTATGAAGCACCAACACCTCTATTAGGTCGAGGTATCGTGTCCGACACCGAATGACACGCCGACACCAACGGCCATGTGTCTGACACCTCTGATCGGTCTCCGAACTCTATTTATTTGTTTTTAATTTTCAGACAGAGTGTTTGTCACTACTTGAAGAAGTGTCGGACACAAATGGACCCAAGCGTAATATTTCAAACTTCATTTTGATCAGTGAAATTCTGGGACTTTTTTTACAGATATGAGTCTATGACATATCCCTAAGTAGACAGATCGTGTGTTCTCCAATTCATTCTAATAGCTGCTGCAGCTGACCAAGAGGTAATTTCTACTGTTTTTTTTTGCATTCTCATTTTTTATTTTTCGCTTCTTCCTTCTACTCAACTGGATTTTGTGTTTTTCTTTTTTTCTTGTTCTGCCGAGTTCCTCTGTGCTTCTTTTTTCCCTTGCATCACTTTGTTAAAACTAAGTTGGCAAAGTAACTTTACTTGGCTTAAACTAAGGCTTTTATCTAAGTTCCTTGTTTTGTGGTTTTTTTGTTGGCGTTTTGCTATTTTATGAGTTGGAATGTGCTTGAAACTTAGATAAACATATGTATATATACAAGGATATTAATGAATTCGGCGGTGTCTCCCTGTGTCCAAAATCTGAATTTTTGGAAATTGGGATGTCGGGTATACCAGTAGGTGTCGGTGTCAAACACGGTTTAGGTGTCCATGCTATATACACCCCAACCTTTGATATAAAAGGAGAAAAACCCTGAAACCGTTCTGCCTACCATCATAAACTGAACAGTTTAATCCCCTGAATTACTCTAACAATCTAAAGATTGCAATTAGATCTAAAATCTATTGAATAAGCACTTCCAAGACGAGGAGAAGCAATTACAAGATTTGAACAGTCGATGTCACTTAGCAATAAGACTTACTCTCAAAACATAAGGAAATATCTAAATCTGATCGAGAAAGACCATTTTCTCCTGAAAACAATCCTAAAAGGAACAGCATATATAAGCTTGCATGTAAACATAATTGGACTAGCTAAACTAACAATCAATAAGCAGATGGCCTAACTCTAAGTCAAACAAGGTACTAAATCAACTGAAAATACATCAAGGAACTTCTAATTCATCAAGCAAAATGCCAACTTGAAGCTCATTATAAAGTTGGACTCTGAATTCATACTTGTGTAATCTATGCGAGACAGCAACAGACAGCATCTTTACAACTCCTAACACATAATCATTAAAATCCCATTACTGTCATGGAACACACACTACAAATCATAAAGGTATTAAAGATTGCACTCATTGTATATATATATATACATATATATTATATATAAAACGTCTCAAATCAATTATAACAGCATTTCTAGTAGCATAATATACTCACTTTCCTAACACATAATCATTAAAATCCCATTACTGTCATGGAACACACACTACAAATCATAAAGGTATTAAAGATTGCACTCATTGTATATATATATATATATATATATATATATATATATATATATATATATATAAAACGTCTCAAATCAATTATAACAGCATTTCTAGTAGCATAATATACTCACTTTCTCATACCATTCGCAGTTTTGAGTTCTATCTATCCTTCAAATGCCGTATAACCACAATGCCTAAGCAAATTATCCATATTCGACATGCATCGGTTCGTCACAAACACGTTTACACGTAAAGCTCAAAATTAGGGTTTCGCCAAGAGCACATTAGAAGCAAACTCACAAACACATCAAATCTCATCATTAAGTAGTATATCCATGCCTAGCAAAGCGAAAGTTCATCAATGTCAAACAAATTAAACGGGAACGTATATATGAGGATTGAAAGTAACAAACAAATATACGTACGTGATTCGCCTTGCAATTCTTCAACTACAAACTATAAAGCTGCAGCAACTCTTGCATTACCAATATCTTCATACACACTGGCACAAACACAAACGCGCACACCCACACACACACACACACACACACAAAAAGAGGGAGATTACATTTACATCGAGGTGATTGAAAGTGATAGTTGTTAGCAGAAGTTCCAAATTTGGGGGCTGATCTTGCTGTAACGAGAAACGGTCTGATGCGGTGATCTAATTATGAGATTTCTGTTCATTTATTACAGGGAAAAATTGCACCTGTACCCCTAACTTTGGGGTTCGGAGTTAATAGTTGTACTTTTGGGGGTACACCTGCAATTTATCCAATAGCCTTCTAGTTTTTATCACAACAAAAATGATTTAACTTATAAATTTCTTTGTTTTTTCGGCTAATTAGGTTAAGTAGGATGTATTCATTTAGACTTTACCTATTGTGTCCCTAAAGTTAGAAGACTCGTCATTTTTTTTTCAGTTATACTTGAATATTCTAAATAATGGGAATTTAACATGAAGAAAGCATATCTGAGATTCTCACTAATTTAGTTCGTTTTTCTTTAAAAGTTCAAGTGGGTAGAAATCAAATTGTTTGGTAGGAATTTACAACTTACAAAGACGCATACGTATACTTCTGTTTTAGTATTCTTGTGTTTCCGAACTATTGGATCTCTTTAACTTGTAAAATATAGCTCTAACCAGCAGTAGCGGAGGCAGCGGGAGACAAGGGGGCACGTGCCCACCTGACGTTTCCTTCTCTCTCGTTTAGAGAATGACTGTCCAGAAGAGGGGGTGGGAAGAGAGAGGGAAAAACAAGTGTCGATGGTTTTAGAAGTGGTAGTTTAGAGTTAGGAGGGTGGGTTTTAGGGAATAGACTAAAATGCTTGAATAGATTTCAACATTGATTAGATTAACGGTCACGATTTTTAGAAAGAGCTCCATCTACTTTAACAATGGCACTAATATATGATATCATGGTAACTGAACACAAAAAATGCACATTTTATCCGGAAAAAAAGCTCCTAAATTGTGATGTTTGCTAAAACGCTTAAAAGAATACGAAGACTTTAACAAACTACACTTAAGTTAGGAAATCATAGTAAATTGAGGTAAACACGTCTCGGTTGGTTCGGTTTTGAGGCTGAATACCAAACCAAACCGACTAACCTCTGTTTGAAAAAAAATCGTGGTTGAATCGGTTCGGTTTCTGGAGGTTGAACGGATCGGTTTGGACCAAACTCAATTTTGAGTCCAAAAATTAATAATTTATACATGCTAATAAGCTCCAAAAAAACTGAATCTTTTATCATAATTAATAACACTTAGTGAAATGTAAGCGGCGAGTGAAAAATATGTGTTACGTCAAGGGTTTTAAGGTTTATCCCATTTTATATGAGTGGTTAGATAACTAGGGTTAGTAAAAAAAAATTAGGATTAGGTAAAAATATAGACATGTTATATTATATATGGTTGGTTCGGTTTATACAGTTTCAAAAAAAATCGAACCTAACCGAATGTATGGTTTGGGAAATAAAAAATCAAACCGATTGATTTTTAGATCGGTTTGAAAATAGACGGATTGGTTGGTTCGATTTTCATGGTTGGATCAGTTTCAACGGTTTAAGTGCTCACCCCTAATAGTAAAAGACGCATAAAAAAAGGCACTCAAATTAACGTCCTAAATTAATAGCCTTTATACTATTTTTTGTTGAAGCAACAGTCATCTTGATCTCTGTAGTCGTCTAAATCTTTATTCTCTTGATATAATCGTCTTATTAGGCGTTAACTCTTGTGTATAATAAAATTAAATAACTTATTGGGAAGTATAAGATTATCTCTTGATCTCTTTGTTCTTTTATACTTGCAAATGGATTTGTGTTTGAGAAAAGGTGGGACACAAAAATTAGAAAGTCTATTTTGATTGGCAAGTACAATAATGTGTAATGTGAAATTATATTGGCACACAAATTTTTGGGTTACTCTTGAATATTTCAGGAATAGGAAGTGAGTATATAAATTGGCTACTTATAAATTTGTAGGTGATTCACTCATACTCATTCAACTTACACTCGTTTGAATTGTCTGAATGTTGGGTTTAATATAGGGCTAATTACACCTATGTTCCTGAGGTTTGGGGGTAATTACACGCGAGGACACAAAGTTTCAAAATGTAACACTTATATCCATTGACAAACGGAACCCTAAAAATCCTAACGGTTTTAACAAAATGACTTTATTGCCCTTATGTTAGAAAGTTATTTTTTTAAATGCCATTGTCTCTTTTTTAAAAGAAAATCAGAAAAGAAAAACCCTTATTGTTTTTTATGTGTGTGTGTGTCTCTCTCTCTCTTCCCCTACCCTTTCCCCACCCACTTCGTATTGCCATTTTTAAAGGGCAATACTTCGATCAAGAAAACCCTCCGTCAGACCACGCCGCCATCGATTAGCCCCCTTCCTCTCCCAATCCCGTCGCAACCCCCTCCCTCGCCCAACCCCGTAGCAGCACCACAGCCTGTCCCCGCCACCCACAACCGCCAATCTCTCGCAACCACCACCTACCGGTGAGTTGTGACTGTTTCTCGGCGGCCGATTGTGACGGTAACTGTGGGTCTTCTTGCCGGCAGTGGTGACGGTATACAACGCCGTTGATCGGCTTGCTAAGGTATTGACTCAAGGGGTAGCGGTGGCCTGTTAGAATTTTGACCCTGTGCAGTGGCGGCGGTCCCTTTGGTGGTTCTGATAAGTCACGGCCGGCAGCTTCGTCTTCTTCAAAGGCTATTTTTTTTTCTTTTTGGTTGTTGTTGTGGTCACAACAGCCCCACGGTGGCTGTGCTCTTCCCGTCGTTGCGTTGGCGCAGATCAGGGCTTGACGGCGCTTGGGCTGGGACGGCACTTCGAATGGCGGCGCTTGGGTTCTGACCCATGACCGGTGATGCTTCAAATGTTGTTGGTTGCCGCCGGTGTGGGTTTGCCAAAGGGCTTGCCGGCGTGGTGGGGTGGGTTTGCCAGGGGCTTGCCGGCGTGGTGGGGTGGGGCGAGTCTGCAGGATGGTGGGGTGGGTTTGCAAATCCTAATTTTAAAAAATTAAGGTTTAATTTGAAAATTATAAAAATTATTTAGGATATACTATACAAGGGCAGTATTGTCATTTTTAAAATACGTAATGATGAACAGTATATTTTTTGGATGGAACCCTAACGGATGGACACGTGTGATACATTTGAAACATTTTTTGTCACGGAATGTTACATTTTGAAACTTTGTGTCCTTGATTGTAATTACCCCCTAACCTCAGGGGCATAGGTGTAATTAGCCCTTTAATATATTCACACAATTTAATCAATC